>JAEANM010012010.1:0-15006 GCA_017656035.1 Myanophis thanlyinensis | reverse complement strand
ATAAATAAATAAATAAATAAAATTTCATTTTCAATGTGGGCCAGTGTGCTCAAGTAAAAAAAAAATAGATAATACAATATATCTTATATCTATCAAGCTTAACGTTATGTGCAAGATTTTGGAGATGCTTGCAGTGAAGGAGAAGAGACATCCTTTCCTATAAACAATATCAAGCTGTTATCATTTAGCATACATCCTCTTATTTTTCTGGTTTCCATCAGTGGGGAAGATAAAAGGAGGGGGGGGAAGCTGCTTTTTTCAAATGTGTCTGCAATTAGAGACATCTTGAACACATCACAGGGCAAACTATCTTTCAGCAAATGCTCAGCAGGTGTTAGCAGGAAAAAGCATCTAATTAACACCTGACTCTGGAAGATATTGCAGCAATAAAGCCACCTTTGAAATCAAGAAGGGTTGCAATGTGAAGTGGCAGAAAATGATCACTCTCTGTCTACAGTTTGTCGTGCAGCTCCCTAGGCTGCCACTGCAGGGACTTGACTTAAAGACCTGGCAGGTACTGAAGAAGAGTCTGATTTTCTGCCACTTTTTGGAACTGCCACTTGACTGTGCAATGTCATAAAAAGTCATCTGAGAAAGCTGGGGGGAGGGGGAAATCTCTATTCTTCAAAGAGTCTGATGCTACTATAAAGCAGGTTTTGGAACAGCTAAAAGAAAAAGACAGAAGATAATGAATACTTCATCACCTTACATATTTTAGAAAGTACCATATTTTTCAGCATATAAAATGTTTTTGGCTTCTGTGGGCCCCATTTTGGGGCCTTTTTTGGCTCATTTTTGAGGGGGGGTTTGGGCCAGTTTTTGAGGGGGGTTTGGCCCATTTTGAGGCTTTTCAGGGCTTTTTTCAGTCTGTTTTTTTCTGAACTGCCCCCCAAAATGGGCCAAAAGGCTCCCAAAATGGGCTGAAACAAGCCCCCAAAATGGGCCAAAAAGCCCCAAAAACGGACCAACCCCCCCAAAAAAAACCAAGTCTCCTTTGTCTGTGTGAAGACAAATACAAATACAAATACTGGCTCAACTTTCTTCTGCCTAACATTTATTCCATTCTGGATTAGGTAGTAGTTCACTCCCAGCAGGTCCCATGACCATGTGTTTTTTTAAAAATTTGGCTATTTACTAATGCAACCATAGGGATTGATAGGGGTCCTACAAGCTCTTAAACAGAGATAACACCTACTTGCTACTTTGAGCTGAAATCAGAACACAGTTAATTCTGGCCTTTGTGATATGCTAAGCATGTTATCTAATCACATTGAATCATGACCAGATGACACAGACAAAATTCTGTTTGGCCCACACTCAATTTGACTTGCTGACACATTTCAGACCTTGAAATGAAGGTTGCATATTTTAATGACCTCATCAAGGGTATTTTAATTAACTGCTGACGACATTTGATGAAGATGTGACTACAGATGGATATTAATAAAGATGTGATAATAAACAACTCAATGCAAATATATTAATTCCATTCTGCCCAACACATGGATTAACTCTCTGAAAAGGGACTCCAGAAGAGAACATTCTTGATTCCTAACTGCTAAGCCACTTTTAATGCTGGATTTCTCTGCCAAGAATGAGCAAAGCAAACTTGGTTGTGGCTGATGGAAAGCCTGAGGTTGCACATTCTCAAGAATTAGTCTTTCTGGGTTTATGATACTCCAATAAGAGAGAAACCATCTTCTGTATTTTCTAGCATACCAGAATGTGGAGTCCTTGCTGCTCTCTAAGCTTGGCTGTTTTCTTGCAGACATGTCATTACCCAACTAGGTAACATCATCATTGTTATCTAGTTGAGTAACAAAAAATCTGCAAGAAAACAATGAAGTTCAGAGAGTACCAATGACATTACAGCTCAACCTGAGAAGCAAATATTCTCTTCTACTGATACTAGAATGTATTTATTCTTCCAATTTCTCTCTCTCTCTAATATTTAGATGCAGAACAAACAGCTTAGCTGGTAAATACGTGCCACATTGCTTTTCCTGCCTCTCTGACGTCTGAGTTTCACATCTGGAACAGAACATCATGGAAATCTGAATAAAGAATGAGGCAAGCATCTGGTTTGGATTATCATCTTATAAGGGCAGATCATTTTCTCTAGAACTGGAACTGGAAGTCTGACAGTTGTTATGGACCTCATTTCTCTCAGGGATGATGGAATTTCAGCTTAAGTAAAAGTTTTATATTCCTTCAGAGAGGTATTCTCCTCTAATCACTGCATTTCAATTTAATTAATTAATCAGCCCAAAACCTCTCACTGAAAATCATAACAATCCCAGTTGTTATGGCACTGAATAATGTTAACCAAAGGCAATGATTTCTGGATAAATGAACCATCAATATCATTTGATGCTTAGAACACATCACTAGCTTCAATGAATCTCACAGATTCACAGTGGCTATTCTGCCCTGCAGAAAATGCTGTTTCTGACAAGAACACACAGCTAGTCCATTTTTTTTTTTTTTTTGCTATGTGGATTGATTAAAAGACGAAATTTGCTCTCCTTTTCAACCAGCCCCATTAAGAGATATATATCATTAGCAGCAAGAAGCACACATTGAACTATGACAAAATTCCTGCAGTTTCATACCAGATACCAAGGAACCCAAACCCTGCTGTGCTCTTTGAGATCTGAGCTTGCCTTAAGAGCCAAGGTAAGCCAACTTCCCATCATGGATAAGTCAGTTCATTCAAAAGCTGCTTATCTTCATGAGTGCTGTTTGATAATGCCTTGTAAGCTTTGCTAGGGGCCTTTTTTTTTTTCCAGACACAAGCTTCAGTGAACATTTAAGCATGTCCCACTATAATAGAAAAAGGAACTCACAGGTACCACTTGTGAAGTCTTTATGATTAATATAAAAAAGAAAGAAATCAAAGTACTCATGTTGCTCCTTAGATATGGAATGATTCATTTACCATGTACATTTGCTCTGGATGATAAAGTAGATTCAAAAAGCAGCCAAATGTAAACTTTATAACCCAGTTAATAACAACAGAACAGCTCATCTTGAGTTTCTGCCTAACAATCCATAACACTCTTCTCATCCCAAAGCTGCATTTGATACATTCAGTTTGCCTTTTGTTTATCTAGCTCTAGGGTGACTAAAGAAACAAAAAGTCTTACGAATGAGGTAAAATACCATTTAGTCCAGCCTTCTGGGTTACTTCTCCTGCCTACCTAGTAGTTTGAAACCATGCAAATGTAAGTAGATAAATAGGTACCACTTTGGTGGGAAAGTAAATGTGTTTGATGCACTTTGGTTTATACCCATGGTGTATATTTGCCACATGACCACGGAAATGTCTTTGGACAACGCTAACTCCCTCTGCTAAGAAATGGAGATGAGCATTGCCCCCTAGAGTTGGACACAACTAGAAAAAGAAAATGTATATGTAGGTTCTCAGTCATCCAGGTCATGGTTTTTCTTTGAAGACATTTTACTTTTTATTGAAGAGGCTTCTTCAGAGCTGAAAAGGCTTCTTGGATAAGAAGTGAAATGTTTTCAAAGAAAAACCAGAAAGTCCAGTTGCCTCTTGAAAAAAACAACTTTAGGATAGAAAAGGGAAACCTTTACCTTTTCTGGGTCACACAGTAGACAATCAGATGAATCTGGAAAGTTCAAAAACATGGACCCTTCTACCTTTACTTCCCCACAATTGGTCTTTACGGTATATATTATGGGGGCACCCTGGAACCATCAAACCCCGGAGAGGATTTAATTTGATTTGCATATCACATTAAATCATGATTTGCTTCATTGTTGTTTCTGAATAAGCAACAGTTGGCTGAGTTTGCATAATATGGTAGTTTCTAAACCAGGGATGGGCAATTATGGCTCTTTCATGATTTGTGGACTTCAACTCCCAGAATTCCTGAGCCAGCATGGCTCCGAGTCATGAAGGAGCCATAATTGCCCACCCCTGTTCTAAACTGTTATTCAGAAACTAGAATTAATAACTGTGCTGGCAAACCAGGTTAAGCTTTCCACAGGCAATATGGACCCTAAACCATAAACCATAACAACACTCAGGACTCAACAGCACTAAGCAGGAATCCCTATAAATTACTTCATTTCCTAACTTATTCTCCTAACTTATTCTCTATCTTCTCTAGACTATTCTTTTGCTCTACTATCTATGGTCGCAGATGGCCGCATACACATTTCACTGCATATTGTACCATGTATGACTGTGTATGTGACAAATAAAATTTGATTTGATTTGAGCTGAGACCCAAGGAACCACATTATATCCTATTGCAATTAGGAAAGCCAGTCATATATCTCATATCCTAAGAGCCTGATACATTAGGAGATAAAAATGACTTAATATGGACTAGCTAAAAGTGGAATATGTATAAGGATTTTTTTTGTCTTTGGACAAAAGAGCACATTTCAAAAGCATCAATGTAAGAATGCCTTTGTCCTTTACACAGGATCCAAATATTTTCTTGTAAATAAATATTATGCTTAACACTGACATTTCAAAATACAAGGTTGCCTCTAATTTCTGCCTGACTTGACTAGAAACTAATTATGGATTTAGCAACCATACAAAGAGATGTAACTTAATATCCTCCATTCTTAACCAAACAATAGGAAGATATCCAATGCAGGAATAGTAATGAAATCTATTGAAGCCAAACAATTTCTTATACAAAATCTTCGTTGGAGCATCCTTCCATGTAAGTCTTAATATATCTTGGGATGCTAACCACCACCTGCACTATCAAGACATTCAAAATATACTGGGCCTCTAAAAGAAGGGTTTTTTTCCTTACAGTTGAAAGTTTGTAAACGGCAGGCTTTATAACCAGTTGGCATTATATTTGTACCCTGCCTGTTGCATCTCCATATTGGCTGAACAAAGGGAAATACCTTTTGTCCCTCACCTCTGTTCTGCATCCTAGCAAGTGAAAATTGATTTTACAGATGAGTGAGCCATCTTTTCTACACCGCGGCAAAAATACCTCTTGTCTAACTGCCATCCAGACTGAAAGTCTCCATGAAAAATAAGTAACAGAAGCAGACCAATATTGGTTAGCGAGAAAATGGTCGTTTCGGAAAAGCACCTGAAGTTCTCACCTGCCGGATCCCCAAGTGGTAGGTGAGGATGCGGTCCACAGCATCAGGATTCATCTGAGTCCATTCCAGGCTATAGGCATACACACGGGCTCTGTTCTGCCACAATGGATTGTAGGTGTCGTAGTAGAATTCTGGAGCATATGCTTTGCCTACAGGTAATAAATTGGATGTACAAGTATAAGTCAAGAAGGAGGAGTACAGAGAACAGCAACAAACATTTTTTTCAAGTTATGTGTTGAATAACTGCCGATATTCTCCCCAGCTGTTCTTACTTTGCCTTTGCCTGAATATCTGAAGCTGGTTCTTCATTTCAATATTCAATAAAAGCAAATTAAATATTCACAAAAACAATATTCTCTTGCCAATTTTCATTATGCAACAACATAGAAAAGTTCTGAGATGGGATGCAGCCAACCACTTACCAAATCTATCTTCTGCATCACATGTTGTTCAACCAGATACATTTAGAAATCTCATGATGCATCAATAGAGAATAATCATCTTTTCCCATCTCTGCTTCCCAGCAGGTGATATTTGTCAGCCCTCCCAGACAAACTAGAATAGGAGACAGGAGTAGATGAACTAATGCTACTTTATGGTAAGGCTGTATTTAACAGAATCTTGCAAGTCTGAAAGTACAGGTTTCCTGCTGCCACTTTTTTTATTCATTAGGGTTTTATTCATTAATTCCTTCTTAAGTTTGCTTCTCTGGCTGTTAAGCAAGAGGCCTCCAATCTTTTGAACACCAGGGACTGGATCTGTGGAGAGAGGGTTTTCTGTGGATTGTGGGGTTGGGGGGGCATGTTTTCCTATGCTGCCTGCATCTCACACATGCACAGATGGGGCTTCAGTCGTTTGAGTAGCCCAGTTTTTAGCACAGTGCAGACCAGTGCTTGTCTGCAGCCTGGGATTTGAGGACCCCTGTATTAAGCGACAAGGCATTCCTTCCTCTCTTTTTTAATTGTTTCCTAAGCAGCATCTCTTTCTTTCATTCTCCAAGGTCATGCATATATTCGACTATAGGAGGTAGCAAACAGCCATTCAAATGAGTAGCTGTGTAGACTTTGATCTTTGAATTTGTCCAGTTCTTTTCAAATATCTTCTGAATCTGTAAGCCTCACCTTAGCAAATGCCAGTCCATCAAACTAATGGCAGCAAATCCATGGTAGCACCAAGTCACATAGGACAATATGCAAAGAATAGCAAGAGTTGGTCAATCAATAACCTATTTTCTTAAATTTACAGATGGTGCTAAAGAAATGACTTCATAAAATAAAATTTTGATGCAATGGCAAGAAAACACAGGATATGCATAAGTTGGAAGATAAATGGCTGGAAAATGCAATAATAATGGGCAAGTTAGAAGGAGATAGATGTAGGGGGCATAGACTTGAAAGGCAGTGGGAAGATCCATTACCAAAGCAACAATCAGAAAAATACAGCTTAAACCCAGTCCAAGAAATAAATTTGAGAAAATATTTTAGATAGGCCCTCCCTAATTTACACAAACAGGGGAGGAAAAAACATGCAGATTTGCAAAACTCTATAACTGTAGCTGTTCTCATAAAAATAGTTTTAGACCCATTTAGATTAATTTCTTAATCTACCCTACAGGGTTGGCAGTCAAGGCAGCTGTCATGGTGACAGAAGAGGAATGTCAAAGATGGACAAAGAAGAAGAAACAAGAATGGAGGAATATAAGAAAGGATTATTGGACAATTACATCTAGTAATGACAAAATTCAGTGGTAACATTGAAGGAGCAGGCTCTAAAGGTTGCAGCTAAGCTCTTTATTATTTTTGTATATAATTTTATTAAAAATGTTTAAAAAGATATGAAAAGTCAAAAGTGCAAAAAAGGGAAAAAGAAAATAGCAAAGAAAAGAGATACAAAGAATTAGCTTCTGATCTCCTTTACAGCAGTCATAAGTTATGTGGGGTCATTAATGCTCTGAGCTTGACGGTTTTCTTGCAGAGATTTCATTACCAAACTAGGTAATCATCAGTATAGTTACAAGTTCATATAACTTATCATCACTTATGAATCAAATTATACATTTTATAATTTATAAATTTACCTCTTACTCTGAAGAAGCTTCTTGGATGAGAAGTGAAACATCCTTTCCTATAGTCTGTCGAATCCTCAAAACCATAAATCATACATTCATTTTTTTAATGGTTCACACAAAAAGTCTGTAAGAGGTTTCCAGTCAGCAATAAATGCAGAAGGCCATGAGTCAGGAGTCTTTGCCAGATTTTACACTACATTAATTGCTGCTGGCCAACTCAACTTTGTTTAGGCGATAGGTAGGAATTAAGAGTGATAGATTACAGACACGTATTGGATGGACCTTTTGGTGAAGAAAATTTGTGAGTTTAAAGGGGATTGGGAATGCATTTCCAAACTTTTACACAGACGTTCTTTCTGTATTAATTGATTGTTCTGGTAGGCCTATTGACTGAAAAGGAAGCTAAGCATGTTACCAGTCGATCTGTCATGGTTGCCTCACTACACAGCCTCACTTGCAAGCAGACAACAGTAATGGGAGGGGGGAGGGAAGGCACTGGAGTGAAAGGGAGGCCTGGTAGGGAAATTTGAAATGCAAGCAAGCCATCTGGAAGCCTGACATGGAAGCAACAACAACCTAGGTCATCGGCTGAGAACATCCGAGGCAGACAGACCATTCCCAAAACAAAGCGAGTGCAAATGACTACTGGACATTGGACAATAGGAGGGCCAGGGGGAGAAAGGGTTAAGTTTTCCTATGCTGTTTGCATGTGAAATCATTAGAACTGGCTTTTCTACTTCTGTATCCATATGAAATTTTCAGTAAAGTTATACTCTTGGTAAAAGAATGTCCCAGGAGTTTCTTTTGCTGCTGAATTTCAGGAGCAATAAATGGCTCCATGAAACAGCAAGGGCAAGAACAATTAAACTTATGTACTGCTTCACAGCCTTCTCTAAGTGATTTACAGAGTTAGAATATTGACCCCAACAATCTGGGTCTTCATGAAACCAGTCGATATCAGATATATGGGTAGATACCTAAGCTATCATTATATATACAGACATGAGAACTTTTCTTCTATCAGGAAACTCTGCCCCTGATGTGAAAATTTCATGGTCATGCTTGGCCTTCGATGGAGACCTGCATGGCCTTTTGTCAGCATAGGCAGGAGAACTTCAATTGCTATTTGCTTCAGAAGATATCTATCTCTCTCTGGCATCTCCTATTGATGATGAATGTGCAGTCTTCACAGGGCAAGGGAGAAAAAGCCTCACATTGCTCAAGTAACAAAGCTGTTACCTGAACTGTCAAGAGAATCAATATGGGATGAAGTTGGTTGTGTTCAACAGAGTAACGCAAATGAAAGGATGTGGGATGTGGGATGTGGGAGAGAGAAACCTACATTTCTAGAAGAACAATGAAACATGAAAGTGTTATGCTCAAGTAGGCAACCCATGTTCCTTTGGGCCATTGTTTCTGAGATACTTTCTTACCTAAAAGGAGAAACAGAATGACCACAGATGGGAGAAAAGAAAGCAGTCAAAATCAGAGTGACTTCCAACTTAATTGTTGACTTCCACACTGAGTTTCCTTGTGGGAAGGTGACAGCATGGAAAATCCTCCCCTTCCCACATATGCATAAGGCCTAGGACAATAAATGTTCCTGAGAAGTCTGCCTGGAATGGTGATTCACATCTCCTCACCTTACAAACCTTTCATTTTATTTCTTTCTACCTCAGATAGTGAAAATCTTACCATGTACCTGAATCTGTGATTGAAAACACATAATATTTGCATGTTAACTTTCCTAAATTTCTTGCTAGGTAGTTCACTACTGTTGTCACCTCATTGCAGATTACACAAAGAGATCTGAAGCTGGAGGACAGAAAGAGTTACCTTTAATGATGTATCAGACTATTTTACTTTTATATTATTCTAGTTTAGTTGGCTTTCCCCAGTATTTCCTTGCCTCTGTTCTATTCTTGATCTATCTCTCCTATTTATCTGTATCTCCAATTTCCTGATTCACACATTTGCATTTGTTTTTATTGTTTATGCTCTTCTCAGAGCAAAGAGTTTCCTCAGCTTCCTTATTTAATCCATGAGTAAAATTTTAGTCACTTGAAGCTGGTCTCTCAATCATTATAGTGTGAACTCTCTCCTCACAAAGTTCTTTACCCCACTTGTCAATTTCTTTGGGAACTTAATAAAGAAGTTTAATAGATGTTATGAGTGTTTGTTTAACACTCGATGCATTTGCCATAAATACAGGGAGACATGCAGCAATTACCATGACAGGGTACAATAGAAGAAATGAACTGAGGGTGATATCCTAGCAGATGGCGGGAAACCATTACCTTCTCCTGATGGATAAGAAGCTTCAAATCTCAAAGCCTCGTTTGTTCCCGTAATTACCAATTTGGTGAAGAATCTGCAGGCGGAGAAATAAGACTCCACTGTTTATGTTTTTGTCTGTTAAATGGCTCAGGGAAGATACAGCATTTGCATATGGAGACACACTCAATAAGAAAGATACGATGAGGTTCTATGGAGAATGAAGTCTTGGCCCATTTTTTTCTCTCTCTCCACTGCCTTCAAAACCTGAGCTTGGAAGAGACTAATCTTTAGGGAAACAGAGTCTTTTCTGGGTGTGTTCCAGGGTGCAGCTTAATTCAAGAGAAGAAGTGAGAATTCAGGGGTGATTGGTTTCAATGCCTCTGAGACATCTTCACATTTAGGGGCATCCTGACCCCGTGTCAGATATATTGACACTGGTGTGAGAAGCATGATATTCAGGAAGTGAAATGGGAGAGAGAGTCAACCAGATCTTCCTCTAGAGCACAGAGTTTATGGATTTAATTGTCTTGCAGTGAGCACAATAAATCGCATGTTCAAGGAAGAGCATCCAAGGCTAACCAGGTTTGTCTGGCATTTGAGACAATACCTTCTCCATCCCTATCAATACAAATACAGCAAATGAAATAACTGACCATTGACTATCTATGACATCTGCTTTGAAAACTTCACCTTAATCAGTGAAAGGACTGGCCATGTTCATTCTCATGGATGGATGACTGTACAAGTCACATCACATGTGACCAACTTAATAAGGAGTCACAGAGCCCAAGGCATGGTTCTTCAGATGTTTTTTTTTTCCAATATGTGTATGGCAAAATGAATATCAGTCGGACTGGGTGGTTTGTGGCAGCTACTGCATCTGACAGTTTAGTTGAGCCTGAACAATTAGAGACATCATGAATAAATTGGTGCACCTGTTAACAGAATTGTGGGAATTCAGCCTTTGGAGAACAGCAGGATAAGGAAGGTATTTTCAAGGGATAGTGCAGGAGTTTAAGTATTTGGAGTCAACAGTCCAGTGTGATGGGGAGTGTGGAAAAGAGATGAAGAGGCGAGTGCAGGAGGGTTGGAATGGATGGAGAAAGGTGTCAGGAGTGTTGTGTGACAGAAGAGTATCAGCAAGAATCAAAGGAAAGATGTATAAGACAGCAGTGAGACCAGCTATGCTGTCTGGGTTAAAGACTGTAGCAGTGAGGAAAAGACAAGAGGCAGAGATGGAGATAGCAGAGATGAGGATATTATGAGGAGATAGCAGAGATGAGATTCTCTTTAGCAGTGACCAAGATGGACAGGATTAGGAATGAGCACATCAGAGGGACAGCTCAGGTCGGCTGTTTTGGGGACAAGGTCAGAGAGGCCAGATTGAGATGGTTTGGACATGTGCAGAGGAGGAAGAGTGGTTACATTGGTAGAAGGGTGTTGGAGATGGAGCTGCCAGGCAAGAGGTCAAGAAGAAGGCCAAAGAGGAGATATATGGATGTGCTAAAGGAGGACATGAAGTTAATTGGGGCAAGAGTAGAGGATGCCAAGGATAAAGTTAGGTGGAAAAAGATGATTCACTGTGGTGACCCCTAATGGAAACAGCTGAAAGAATAAGAAGAAGACGTCCCAAAGACTCAGAAGGCACACAAGTAGATTAGGAAGTAAAGGAAGAACAGCAAATGTACACTCTCATTGTTCTTTTTTTTTAAATGGGACAATAATGCCCATTATTCTACAATATATATTTTTAAAAAAGGAATAGAATTTAGAATAGAACAGAGCTGGAAGGGACCTTGGAGGTCTTGTAGTCCAGCCCCACTGCTCAAGCAGGAGAACCTATACAATCTCAGACAAGTGACTGTCCAGTCTCTTCTTTAGTGGGTGCTCTCTCCAGTGATGGAGCACCCACAATTTCTGGTGGCAAGCTGTTCCACCGGTTAATGGTCCTTAATGTTAGGAAGTTTCTCTTCAATTCCAGGTTGCTTCTCTCTTTGATCAGTTTCCAACCATTATTTATTGTCCTTCCCTCTGGTGCTTTGGAGAATAATTTGAACCTTCTTTTTTGTGGCAGTTCCACAAATATTGAAATACTATTATTGTGTCACCCCTAATTCCTCTTTTCTTTAGACTAGCCTGACCCAAATTCTGAAGCCGTTCTTCATATGGTTTAGTCTCCAGACCTTAGTTTAGTCTCCAGGCCCTCCAGGAGATATAATAAATAATAACTAAACTGCTGTTTCTGGTTTTGTTGCTTAGGTACTGGGGAAAAAAGAAAGGAAATTCATACTTCCAGATTATCTGCCGAAAGAATTATTTCTGTATCTTTAGGCTCAATTTACGAGAATAATTAAGACTGAAAATTAGATTTCATTTTCAGCTACTGTGTATATATATTTTTGCACTACCAATTTTCTTATTATCGAACATAACATACACATAATGGAAGCTCTTTTGTAAAAATGGTAACCAGGCATGGATCACCTTTCTTTAATTCTCTTTCTCTCTCTCTCTCCCTTTCTTACTTTAAGTGATCTATAACAACTAAAGTATGAAGTTCATGTAAAACACAAGACATGTAATATTCAGGGTTGAAGCTAAGCAAATGTGACGCCTGCTGGCTGACAAGGAGAAAAACACAAATTGTGCTACCTTTTTCTGAATCTTTTACCACCATTCTATCCTTTTGAAGCAACACATTGTCAGATTTGTCACCAGTTCCCTTTCCTCTCTGTCATTCTCTCTTATTTCTAGAGCTTATATCGACATCTTATTTTCTGAAAGGTGTCAGCACGCTTGTAACATTTACACCATCAGTAAGACAGATGCTGTAATGTCATCACTCACTCACTTCAGAATTAGCCTCGTACCATACTTAGTCTAGATTCAAGTCTATACCGAAAAGTGCATATATGGACTGCATCTGGAGAAATAGTATTTTGCACAACTACCCCATTCCATTTTTCATGCATTCATACAGGCACACGCAAAAAATTGTTCAAGCTCAGCAAATATCCACACACACAAAATAATAGATTAGAGAATACCAAGGAACAGAGGCATAATATTTTAAAGGGAAAAATGCACTCATCAGGAAAAGTAGCTACAACTATGCAACTATGCATTTTTATAAGAAAGGCACACAAAACCACACAGGCAGGTTATTTTCTGAGGAATTTGCAGATTGGTATTGAACTACACCTATGGTTGAAAAAAGGACAACTGACAAACTGAGGACAAACTGAGAGCATAGCTGACAGAGATTTATCCATCTCTAGCTGGCTTTGTGTATTTCCTCCAACAAGCAAGAGATTTATTTGTATTTTTGGTTTTTTGGAGGAGAAGAAAGCGTAGCAGGCTATTTACAGGGAACCTGATGGCCACCTGTACAAATTGTATAAATGTTGGTGCTAATAGCTTCTGGGCACATATGTTTCCCACTTGTTCCTCAATTTCCAATCTTTCTTGCCAAACCTGTTATCTTATTTGTTCTGCTCTGACATATTCCAGGCCATCAATACCTTTCCTAATATGTCGTACCTAGAACTGGATGCTATGCTCCACGTATGAGCTGATCAAAGCAGAAGAGAGGAATACACTAACTTATCTTGATCTTGGCACTCTTTGTACTTTTTTTCTCCAACTTGCTATGCATGTGTACACAAACATACACACAGTGTATGTGTGTCTTAGCTGACCCACCATCAGTGGCCCTTTGGGAGTCTGACAGAGAAGTTTGGTAAGGGTGATGGCCATGAACTGTTCTTGGTAGGAAGGGCAACATATTCCCTCATAGATCATACCCTACTGGCAGCTATTCTCTGCTTTTTCAAAGAAAGAGTGGGCTGCACCTCTGTGTTTTGTGTTATAGTCAACCTAAAATGAAAACAAAGACAAACAAAATGTATGATTTTTCTCTGGCTGGATGCTAGGGAGCAACCATATCAATTTGCCTTTTCATAATTCTGTGGCTGGCTAGGCCCATTCGGATAGTTACTGTGGGAGGTCCCCTCACTTAGGCAGGAAAAACCAATGGTATAAGTACAGATTAGGCAAAACCTGGCTTAAAAACACTAACTGTGAACAGTAACACTTGAAATCCTAGTGACCATCACTTAAATGTGAGACAACAGTGTGCAGCAGCAGCCAATAAAGCTAATACAATCCTTGGTTGCACAAAGAGAGGCCTAGAATCAAAATCACATGAAGTATTAGTACTGCTTTATAAATCCTTATATAAATCCACGCTTGGAATACTGTACCCAGTATTATAAATCCACGCTTGGAATACTGTACCCAGTTTTTATCACCTCGTTACAAAAAAGATATTGAGTCTTTGGAAAAAGTGCAAAGAAGAACAACCAAGATGATCAAAGGACTGGAGACTAAAACATATGAAGATCAGTTGCAGGATTTGGGTTTATCTAGTCAAGAGAAAAGAAAGACTAGGGGTGACCTGATAGCAGTATTCCAGTATTTGAGAGGTTGCCATAAAGAAGAGGGGTCAAATTGTTCTCCAAGGCACCTATAGGCAGGGCAAGAAACAATGGATGGAAACTGATCAAGGAGAGAAGCAACCTGGAATTAAGGAGAAACTTACTAACAGTGAAGACAATTAAACAGTGGAACAGCTTGTGGTCAGAAGTTGTAGGCGCTTCATCACTGGAGGTTTTTAAGAAGAGACTGGACAGTCACTTGTCTGAAATAATATAGGGTCTCCTGCTTGAGAAGGAGGTTGGACTAGAAGTCCTCCAAGCTCCTTTCCAGCTCTATTCTGATTGACTGATTCATAAGAACGTTCCCCCCCTCTTCTCAACATTTCAAAAGTGTCCATATTTCTCTGTGCAATGGATCTCCAAGAAGAGATCGGGTAGGATTAGGGTTGGGCCACGAAACGATAGGGAAGCTCTCTAAAATAAGGAAACCTATGAAAACCTTCACTTCTTTTTTCACAGTAATCTCCCGCTTTTCAAACACCCACCACCACACACCCCCGGGAAGATGAGCATTTTTCTTCTAACTTAGCAAAACAAATAAGCCCAGCTGTTTCTCGGGTTGTTTGTTTAAAGAACTGACAGGCCTTCCTTCTCCCTGCAGCGAATCCCTTCTCCCTGATCTTTTCTGCATTTGAAAACCTGTCCTGGTAGCGCTCCAAGGCTAAAGGAAAAAGGAGAGGTATGGTTATAAAAGAAACCCTCTTAAACAAAGAGAAAAACCCTGCCAGAAATAATAAATATTATTCATTACTAAATAATAGTCGTCCCCACTATTTGCCCATCCTGTTCCCTTCCCATATGCATTACTATGGTTTTCTTGTGTAGGTCATGGTGTGATTTCACTTCCCTGTTTAAGATGAAATCATCCCTGTTAGGAATGTAAAACTAACAATTGTTGGGTTGACAATATCTAAACCAGGATTGTTACTTTAAGGATTGTTACTTTACCTTTAAGGGCTGTAACTTTAAGGAAAGTGTGATGGGCTGCAGCTTCATCAAACAGCAATAAGAAGGAGCCAGAATCACTTGTAGATGTGGGTTACTGGTTGTTGGTTACTG
>JAEANM010012009.1:0-15007 GCA_017656035.1 Myanophis thanlyinensis | reverse complement strand
TAGGAATAGGAATAGGAATATGAATAGGAATAGGAATAGAATAGAATATAGAAATTATAATAGAATAGAATATAGAAATTAGAATAGAATAGAATATAGATAGAATAGAGTGTAGAAATGTGAATAAAATAGAACATATAAATGGAATAGAACATAGAAATATGAATGGAAATCAAATATAGAAATAAGAATAGAATATAGAAATATGAATTGAGTAAAATAGAATAGAATAGACTGAATAAGGAAGATAAGATAAGATAAGATAAGATAAGATAAGATAAGATAACATAACATAACATAACATAGCGTAATAGGGTTTGAAGGGATCTTGGGGTCTTCTACTGGAACCCTTGATGTAGTGTTTATGGTCATTTCAAAGGGATCCATTAAACAGGAAACCAAGAAGATGGTTTCTCTCTTTAGACTGAGTTGAAGGGCATCATAAATGAATTTATGGAAATTCTCAGTTTAGCAGTTATAAACAGCCATAAATGGCCTGTAGTGCTTCATTTTGCCACTAGATGGCTATCTAGATTCTTCCCAAAGGTTGAGCATCTCTGCAGAACAAATGTACCCAAATATAACTGAGATTTATTTGAACTTCTGTAGTCCCCAAAAGTATTTCTTCTTGGAGACGGATTCAGATTGAAATTCAGCTTCTTCTCCAATCCCTGCTTAATTTTTTACAACCGGGCCTTTTGGAGAGGCAATACCCTGGAAGCTTATAAATAAACTCACCAATAGATCAAAGCTTGGAAAGGAGACCTACTATAAAATCTTGAGAAGTTTTGCAAAGTTCCTGCAAAATATGTTTCTCCTTGCTTGACATTGCAAAAGAGTTCTCAGCTCTGCAATACTCCAGAAAGTTTGCAAAGTTCTTGTCCAGCATTGGAATGGTTGAAAACACAAGTAGTCCTTGACTTATAACTATTCCCTTACTGACTTCTTTTTTATCTCTTTTCTCTCTCTGCAATATACAGGTAGCCCTCAAATTGCAACACTTGTTTAGTGACTGTTCAGACTTACAACGCAACAATGAAAAAGTGACTTATGACTGTTTTTTCAAACGTACAACTGTTGCAAACAAGGTCACAAGATCAAATTTCAGAGGCTTGGCAATTGACTCATATTTATGGTGGTGGCAGTGTCCCAGTGTGAGTCGTGTGATCCCCTTTTGTGACCTTCTGAGAAGCAAAGTCAACGGGGAAGCCAGATTCACTTAACAACCGTGTTCCTAACTTAACTATTGCAGAGATTCACTTAAGAGCTGTGGCAAGAAAGGTCATAAAAATGGCCAACGCTCACTTAGCTTTGCTTAGCAGCAACAGAAATGTTGGGCTCAGTTGTGGTCATAACTCAAGGATTACCTGTACAGGCATTTATGGCTTCCTTCTGGCCTATACCTCTGGGGTCTCTTGGTGGTCTCCCATCCAAATACAGGTAGTCCTTGACCTAGGACAGTGGTGGTGAACTTTTTAGTACCAAGTGCTGAAAAGTATGCGCTTTGTGCATGCCATCCGTACTTGCCTGCAGCTCCTCTACGTGCACTGCATCATCTGCACATGCATGTGGTTTTTGCACGTGTAATACACACATGCTGCATGCAGGCACTCATGCACACATGAGTAATCACGTGTGCATGTGCAGGAGAGCTCTGAAGACCAGCTGGATTTCCTCCTGCAATCATGCTCATGCACAGCAGAGGCCCGAAGACCAGCTGGGTCTCTGCAATCACGCATGTGTGCATGTGAAATTGCATGTGCGCACTCAGCTGGAAGTAAGTTGGCCGACAGCTTGCCCAGCAAGATGGCTCTGCCTGCCACCTGTGGCACCCGTGCCATAGGTTTCCCATCACGGACCTAGGAGCACCATTGAGGCCAAAATTTTTGTTGCTAGGTGAGGCAGTCATTAAGGGAGTTTTGCCCCATTTTGCAACCTTTCTTGCCACTGTTGTTAAGTTCAGTCAGTCATATGGTTGGTAAGTGAATCCGGTTTCCCCATTGCTCATCAGAAGGCTTGCAAACCAACAATTTGAACTTCCTTCACACAGTCACTTCTGCCCTTGTGACCTCCCGTCTGGACTATGCCAATGCTCTCTACATGCGGCTCCCCTTGAAGAGCATCCAAAGGCTGCAGTTGGTGCAGAATGCAGCCGCACGGGTAATTGCGGGAGCTCCTCGGAGCTCCCACATTACACCTCTCCTGCGTGAGCTGCATTGGCTCCCTGTGGCCTTTTGGGTGCGATTCAAGGTGTTGGTACTTTAAAGCGCTCCATGGCTTGGGACCCGGGTACTTACGGGACCACCTGTTGCCACCATCAGCCTCCAGCCAACCAGTGCGCTCCCACAGGGCAGGCCTCCTTGGGGTTCCACCGTCAGGCCGATGTCGCCTGACAGCCCCGAGGGTTCGAGCCTTCTCTGTGGCTGCGCCCTCCTTATGGAACGAGTTGCTCCCAGAGATTCGGACCATTGCGGACCTGCGGACCTTCCAGCGTGCACTAAAAACCCATCTATTCCAGCAAGCCGGTCTGGCCTAACACCCAATGGGTTTTAAAATTGTTAGACTTTTTAAATTTTAAATTTTTGGGTTATTTTAATTTTTTATTTCGGCCAATTATTTAATCTGTTTTAATTGTCTTTTAACTTTTGTCTATTTTGTTTTTACAAGGCTGTACACCACCCTGAGTCCTTTGGGAGAGGAGTATAGGAGGAGGAGTCCTTTGGGAGTTATTTAAATTCTGTTATTAAATTAAATTAAATTAAATTTGCAACTGTCATAAATAAAAACTAGTGGCCAACCCTCCAAGTTTTGATCAGGTGATCATTGGGAAGCTGCGGTAGTTGTGAAAAACAGGCCATGAGTCCCCTTTTTCACTGTCATCGTTACTTTGATCAGTCATTAAGTGAGCTGTTGTAACTTGAGGGGTACCGAGCAACTCTTAATTTGCATTCCTTCTGCGAGATCAGAGTCAAGAGGTTTGCATTAAAAATGTGGTTTATAGGCTACCCCTTCCTCCTCCTCCTCCTCCTCCTACGTGGTGCCTTGGTCTGATGTACAGTAATTCCAAATTTTCTCTCCTGGTTCAGAAAAAACAGAGTCTGGTGTTCATCCACCTTACCGTAATCTAAGTTCACCACGTTGAAGAGAGCTGGGCATTTGACAAAAACGACTTCGCCCACCAAAGCTGGTTTCCAACAAGTGATGTTATCCCACATCCCGGCACAACCTGTAGAAAGAAAGAAAAAAACCCGACAACTTTTAAACTACGCAGAAAACAGATGGCAGAGAAAGAGCCAGCGGCCCATCCCATCTGTTTTCTTTTTAATTTATTTATGCCTTTATTATTTTGCAATTGCTATTTTTTTTTATTTTCTATATTATTACAATTTTATTTGTTCTCTGCTCATTTGCTATTATTTCTATTTTATTACTTATTTGTTAACTCATTGCTTTTCATTTATTTATTATTTCATTGTTTTTTTTTTAATTTTGGGTTTCATTATTTATTGGGTGGGGTTTTTTTTTCTTCATTGTGTTTTGTTTTATTTTTTCTTTATCGTATACTTTCTCGTAATATTTCTGAATTATTTTCTTTCTGATCTCATTTTGAAACTGTAGGTTTCCTTTCCCATCTTGTAGTTTATTTACCCATTTCTTTTCTCTCGCTCTTTTTTCATTTTATAGGCTAATCAGCTTCCTGGTTTGTTTGCACTTTCAAAAAAAAAAGTGTTTTGCTCTTTTAATTTGTTGCGCCAATTCTTCTTTTTCTGTTAGATTTTTAGTTTGTGTTTTATTATTTCCATTTGCTTTTTAAAATTTCCTTTTTGCAACTCTAATTCCAATTGTTTATATTCTTCCTCTAGTGTCTTTTAAAAGTTGTTTTTTCTTTTTATTCTGTCATGTTTTGTTTTATTTTTATATACGTAGTACTCAACTTACAACAGCTGATTTAATGACCGTTCAAAGTTACAACAGTACTGAAAAAAGTGACTTATGACCATTTTTTACACTTATGACTGTTGCAGCATCCCCTGGTCATGTGATCAAAATTCAGACACTTGGCAACTGACTCGTATTTATGACGGTTGCAATGTCCCAAGGTCACGTGATCCCCTTTTGCGACCTTCTGACAAGCACAGTCAATGGGGAAATCACTTAACAACGTGACTAACTTAACAACTGCATTGATTCACTGAACAACTGTGGCAAGAAAGGCCATAAAATGGGGCAAAGTTCACTTAACAACAGTCTCATTTTGCAACAGAAATTTCGGGCTCAATTGGGGTCATAACTCAAGGACCTCCACTAATAGGAGGAAGAAAGGGATTACACAAAGTTTAAGACATTTGAGAACTTCATAAAGGACTTGGCAATTGTACACATATGGTTTGTCTGTTGTGGTTTTTCTGGGATGTATTTTTAAAAAAAATCTACATTCTGGAATTTTCTGCCTGCTTCTAAAAGATCGATCCCTATTTATTTTTGGAAGAATGCACTGTGTCGCATTGACCGAATTCCAGTTTTGCTGCTGGCTCACGTAATCCTATTCAGACTGCCACGCTAGGAAGTCACACAAAAATCAAACACAACCCTGAAACTATTAAAAATAAATACAATTTTAGAGACACCCCTTAGTATAATGCATTCAAACAGTGCAAAGACACAATGGGAACCCGAGCTGCACTCTCTAAAAATATGAATGAGCGCAAGAGAGAGAGAGAAAGAAAGAAAGAAAAGCAAGATAGATTTAACTGAAATTAATAAAATGAAATTTTGGTGATGGTTTCCCCGTAGATTTAACCATGTCTCCTTTCTGCCCCATTCAAAATTTATAATTTCCATAGCAACTTTGGGAGATGTTTTGATGGCCAAAACAGGATTATGTAATCCTTGCACTCCTGCATTTCAGCAACCATAAAATGTATGAATGGAGAACAGGATCACATTGTCTAAATAGCCTGTTTTCTCCAACGGAGAGTTTTAAAATAAGAAACCAGCTTTCCTGTTCGGTCTTCCCCCAGTTGGAAATTGGTGGAGGGCTTGTATGTTGCCCTTCCATGCCATGCCATTAAATGTATGTTTAATTAATTTGCAGTATTAAGATTTTTAACCTGCTTTTGTTATAAGTAATGTAATGTACATAATACTGCTTCTTCCTCCTATATTCCCTACTAACAACAACCCTGTAGGATGGATTGGGCTGAGAGAGAAAGTAACCCACCTACGTCCAGCCTAAGGCAGGATTAGAACTCACCATCTTCTGCTGATTGGCTCAGTCACCCAGCCGGCTTTCATATCTAAGACAGAACCAGAACTCACTATCTCCTGATAACGAACCCAAAGTCACCAGTCAGCTTTCATGACTAAAATGGGACTAGAACTCACCATCTCCTAATAATTGGCCCAAAGTCATCCAGATGGCTTTCATGCAAAGGCGGAACTAGAATTCACTGTCTCCCAGTAATTGGATCAAACTCACCCGGTCAGCTTTCATGCCTGAGGTCTGAACTAGAACTTACCATCTCGTTATAATTGACCCAAAGTCATCCAGGTGACTTCCGTGCAATGACAGGACTAGAATTCACCATCTCCTGGTGAGTGGCTCAAAGTTACCCAGCTGGCTTTTATGCCTAAGGCAGGACTAGAATTTACCATCTCCTGATGATTGGCCCAGTTACCCAACTGGCTTTTATGCCTAAGGCAGGACTAGAATTTACCGTCTCCTGGTGATTGGCTCAAAGTTACCCAACTGGCTTTTATCCCTAAGGCAGGACTAGAATTCACCGTCTCCTGGTGATTGGCTCACAGTTACCCAACTGACTTTTATCCCTAGGGCAGGACTAGAATTCACCATCTCCTGGTGATTGGCTCAAAATCATCCAACCGGCTTTTATGCCTAAGGCAGGATTAGAACTGCCTTCACCTGGTTTCTAGCCTGATGCCTTAACCTCTGCTCTGAACTGGCTCCAAATTCCGTCGTTATCTCTGGAAAATAACCAGGGCTCCCTACAAAGGGAATCATGATGCTAGACCAACTTTCATCATTAATAATTTGTCTTTAAATTCAAGATGAAGGGTAAATCAACCCTTGAGGGTAGGAACAGTTGAATTCAACCACCTATGAAGGTGGTCATCCCAGATGTATCAGGGAGTTATGGAGCGTCAAGCCCGTCTCCCAAGGAAAGGAACTATTTTAGATGTCCTTTACTAAAGTCAACAATTGTCAAGAGACAATTCAACTACACCTTCAAGATCTGTGGAGATGCCATCTCTCATCTTTGCTGCATGACGAGGGAAGAAAACCTTACAAATTTGCACTGAAACTTTCAAAGAGCAAAACCCATCTTTGTTCTTCCTTGTCTGCAAGTCTTTTGTTTCTCTTCTCCAATTGTGGGTGAATCCTGGAGCTGAACAATTTTTCACTGTAAGCAAGTTGTTAGAAGAAGCTACGAGTGGAGATGAATAAAGGAAGCCCTTGGCTTACAACAGTTGGTTTAGTGTCCGTTCAAAGTCACTGAAAAAGGTGACTCGGGACCTTTTTTCACAGTTATAACTTTTCCAACATCACCACAATCAAGTGTCCACAATCCGGACACTTGGCAACTGGGTCATATTTATGACTTGCGATCCTTCTTTGTGACCTTCTGACCAGCAAAGTCAATCCAGATTCACTTAACAACCAGGTGGCTAACTTATCAATGGCTGTGATTCGCTTAACAACTGAGGCAAGAAAGGTCATAAAATGGGGCAAAATTCACTTAACAAGTGTCTCACTTAACAACAGAAATTTTGGGCTGAATGGTGGCCCTCTGTGCAGGTAGTCCTCATGTCCATAATGGAGCCCGTTGACCTGTCTTTACGACCTTTTTTTTAACGGTCATTAAACAAATCATCATGATAAAGGAATCCATGTTATTAAGCAAATACTGTGGTTGAGTATTGAATCTGGATGTTTTTAGTGATGTTTTTATTTTTTTATTGTAATTTTATTGTAAAGTTTTGGAATAGTGAGCCATGCAGAGTCACAGAAATTGAATGAATTAATGAATTAATGAATTAATGAATGCAGATGCTCCTTGACTTATGACATAATTGAACCCCAACATTTCTGTTGCCAAGTGAGACATATGTTAAATGAGTTTTGCTCCATTTTAAGACTTTCCTTGCCACCGTTGTTAAGTGAATCACTGCAGGGGTTAAGTGAATGTTAAGGGAATCTGGCTTCCCCATTGACTTTGCTTGTCAGAAGGTTGCAAAACCAAAAGGTGTAAAATGGGGCAAAATTGACTTAACAAATGTCTCACTTAGTAACATTAAAACTTGGGCTCCATTGTGGTCATAAGTCAAGGACAATCTGTAAAGTAGAATTAATTTACCTGCTCATGTATCTTCTTATCTAGTCTACCAGATACCCTATTTTCTGAGGAAAACATGGAAATTCCATTTTTGTGTCTGTATTTCTCTGAATATTTAAGCATGTTTATTGGTAGGTATTCTCTTCTGAAGAATACTTAGCAAATGCTGGTGTGTTGGAATTAATTCAAATTCTAGGAACTGTCCAAATATCACTGAAATATATATATATATAGTTTTCAGCAAAGCTGAGTTTTTTTTTTTGTTTGCTTGTTGCAAACTTAATGCTGTAAGACTGAATAATTCCATATTTTTTTTAGCTGTTTTGACAATTCTATTAAAGCTCCTAACACTTTAATAACTATGGGGGAACAATTTGCTACTTTATTCCCTAATCTCTCAATTTGAGTGGTTAAATCCTGATATTTCACAATTTCTTTCCAGTCCCTTTTCAGCTATTCTACTTTACTGTCAGTTGATATTGTCGAACCTGTAAATAACATGGCTTTCTTCAGCTTCTGGGGATGCCAAGGATATTGTGTACTGGAGGTGAGGCTCTTTGAATTCACAAGTCCCCCAGTGTTTTCACATGGTTGTTTTACAGCACTCTTTTCTCCTTGTTTGGAATCGATGGCAAAATTCTATTTAAGAACTTTTAAGGTTGAGATGGTTGAGAAGGAATAAAGGGAGGGGTAAGGAGGGAGTGGAGGGGAGGAGAGAGGGAAGGAAAAGGGAGGGAAGGGAAGGAGGGAAGAGAGGAGGAAGAAAGAGATGGAAGAAGTGGGAAGGAGAGAGGGAAGGAGAGGGAAGTGGAGCGGGGAGGAGAAGGAAAGAGGAAGGGAGGGAAATAGAGAGGGGAGAGAGGAAAGTGGAGGAGAGGAGAGGAGAAGGAGAGGGAAGGAGAGGGAAGTGGAGGGGGAGGAGAAGGAAAGGAAGGGAGGAGGAAATGGAGAGGGAAGGGGAGGAGAAAGAGTTGGAAGGAGAGGGAAGTGGAGAGGAGAAGGGAGAGAGGGAGGGGAGGAGAGGAGAGGGGAAGAGAAGAGGGAAATAGAAAGGGGAAAGGAGAGAGGAAAGGGAAAGGGAGGGGGAGGAGAAGGAAAGAGGGAGGAGGAAATGGAGGGGAGAGGGAAGGGGAGGAGAAAGAAAGAGAGGGAAGGACAGGGGAGAGGAGAAGGGACAGAGGGAGGGAGAGAGAGAGGGAGGGGGAGGAGAGAAATTCCCATTCAATGAACATTTCATTTATGTATCACTTAACCAAAATGTTCCCACTGAAACTCCAGTTAAAAAGAAACTGAAGCACGTTGTCTCTTCTAAAGCGGCCCGCTGACCCCAGTGCAGGGGCCGATAACTAAATAATTATTTCAATCATTGAAGATGCACAGCGGCCCAAATAATGTATAAACGTAGAAAGAAGCAGGAGGTGAGAGAGGGGGGGGGAGGAAATAGCCAGAAAGCCTTTTTAGAGGAATGTGCAGGCTTACAAAAAAAAAAAAAAAGGAAGGAAAGAAGAAACAAACAAACCTTGGCAATTTCTTAATAATAATTTAAAAAAAAAATGGTTTAGAGATAACGCAGAAATTGGAAATTCCACCGAGGGAGCATTCAGTATCTGATACGGAGCCTCAGCTGATCTGGGAGTGGGGGGAGAGGCTGAGGCCCAGTTCCCAGTAAACAGGATCTGCTGGAAAAGCAAAACAGCATATTTTTCTACCCCCTAATTCTTCCCTGGCTATTTTTGCAAAGAAAGTGATGGCAATTCCTCCTGTTTTTTTTTTTTTTTTTCCAGTAGCATTCACATCCCTCTTCGGATAAGATAAGCAGCCAAGCAAACTTGACCAGGGAATACATTTCAACTTGGTGTTTCCACTGATGTCTTTGTGGTCCCTGTTTTAGGTGTGTGTGTGTGTGTGTGTTACGTGACATCCCCTTCCAACAAGCAAAAGC
Source organism: Myanophis thanlyinensis (assembly GCA_017656035.1). Taxonomy (NCBI): domain Eukaryota; kingdom Metazoa; phylum Chordata; class Lepidosauria; order Squamata; family Homalopsidae; genus Myanophis; species Myanophis thanlyinensis. The sequence goes on along the minus strand of JAEANM010012009.1, from coordinate 5,710 downwards.
AATGGAGGAAGCCAGATTCACTAAACAACCTCTTGTTGTTATTCACTTAACAACTGGGGGCAGGGTTTTGCTTCACAACGATGGCAAGAAAGATCGTTAAAATGAGGGGGTGGCAAAGGTCACTGAACAAAGGTGTCACTTAGCAGCAGAAATGTTGGGCTCGGTTTTGGTTCGTTAAGTCGAGGACCACTTGGTACAGGTAAATTCTCGGTTCATTTCCGCAGCTGGGACCCGAATTTCCGTTGCCAGCGCACAGAGCTGTTTGGATCGCGTCTTATTTTACGACGTTTTCATGCCACAGTCGGTACGCGAATCGTGCGGCCGTTAAGTGAATCTGACTTCCCCCAATTTGCTTGCCAAAAGCCAGCAAATAGGACAGTGTTCCAGAAGGTTAACGTCGTTGCCCAGAGATCATTGGTTCCCCTCTCCCCTCTTTGGAAGAGCTTTACAGCTCCCGCTGCCTGAAGAAAGTTCAAAATATCCTTAAAGATCCATCTCATCCTGGGCATCCTTTTTTTTTTTTAAATTATTACCATCTGGCAGTCGGTACAGGACAATAAAAACAAGGGCAAATAGGCTGAAAAACAGCATCTATCCCAGAGCAGTAACTATACTGAATTCAGTGCAATATTAATGCAATATATTGCATTAAAAACCTATTTGTTCCAACAGGCCGGTCTGGCCTAGCATTAATTATTTTGGGGTTTTAAACTGGTTTTAAAATTTATAATTTTTCCTATTTTAATTCTCCACTCAATTTAATTTTTTAAATTGGTATTAATTGCTATTTATTCATTGTTTCCTTTTAGATGGTTGTACACTGTCCTGAGTCCCTTCTCGGGAGAGGGGCGGTTTATAAATCCAAATAAATAAATATCAGCGGTTTTCAATTGTCTAGAATGTGAAGAATGTGTGTCTGTGTTTTATTTTGTGGTTGTAATGTACACTGAAGATGGCATTTAATTTCATTGTACGAGGTGCAATGAGAATAAAATAAACTAAATTAAACTGAAGCTAGGAAGGTCACAAATGGTGATTCCCCTAATCCCGGGATGCTGCAAGTGTCATAAATACATGCCCAGTGTCTCAGTTTTGATCATGTGACCATGGGGATGCCGATACAGTTGTAAGTCTGAGGACCAGTTGTAAGTCCCTTTTTTGGGTGTCGTAACCTCGAACAGCCGCTAAACAAATGGGTGTAAATCAAGGCCTACTTGTATAGATACTGTATTTTTCGGCATATAAGACACACCTAGATTTAGAAGAGGAAAACAACAACAAAAACATTTTGGGCTTCCGCGTGCCCCATTTTCAGGGCTTTTCTCAGCCCATTTTTGAAGCTTTGTTGCCCATTTTTCGGCCTGTTTTTGAGGCATTTGGGGGTCATTTTTGAGACTTTTTAAACCCATTTTTGGGGGGGTTGGCCTGTTTTTGGGGCTTCTCCCCCATTTTGGGGCCTTTTTGGGGCCAAAAAAGGGTCCAAAACAAGCCACAAAAGCCCCCAAAACATGCCAAAAAAGCCTTTAAAATAGGCCCCAAAAAGGCCTGAAAATGGCACGCGGAGGCAAAAAAAATGGCCGGTGAGTGGGCGGGGCTTTGGCAACATTTGCTATATAAGATGCACAGACATTTTCACCCACTTTTTTGGGGGGAGTGCGTTTTATATGCCAAAAAATACAGTACACACAAATACACATGGGCACAGATATATGTGTGTGAGATGTGTCTATCTTACCTTATTTCTATCTTACCTTCACCAGCCCCTGTGGGTGTCAACCAAATGATCCCGTTGCCTGAATTCCAGCAACCAGTTCTTTATATCTTTTGGCCTCCTGTCCCCTAAATCAAATTTTGATTAGGGGATTGGAGGCTTAACATATAAAGAATTGTTGCTGGACTTGGGTATGGGTCAGGCTTCCCAGTAACATCCCCAATGTAATCAAAACTCTCAGGCTATCCAATTCCTCAGAATGAGATTTTATGGAAGACATCGCATTGGCACATCTGGAGAAAACACAAATCTGAACTCCTGCGTTTTCTCTACCCAAAGTGAAGTCAAATGTTCTTCTCCGAAATCATCGCACGCCACCCTCTTCCCCAATCCAAGCAGGGTGGCATCACAGGGTTGTTCCTCCCTCTGGAGGTACAGGCCAGATGTCCTTGCTTCCCACGAGAAAGGATGCTGAAATAAGACTCCCAGCCAATAGCAAATTCTATCCACCACCCCTTATACATTTTCTAAAGAATAGCACGGCAAGCCTGAAACGAAACTAACAAACTTCACAGAAAATTGAGCCAAGTGGGGGAAAAAAAAATCTGCAAAGAGTCTGTTTTGGCTTGACAGTATGACTAATGAAAAGAAGGACTTAGGGTGACATGATAGCAGGGTCCCAATATCTCAGGGGCCGCCATAAAGAAGAGGGAGTCAAGCTATTCTCCAAAGCACCAGAAGATCAGACAAAAAGCAATGAATGGAAACTAATCAAGGAGAGAAGCAACTTAGAACTAAGGAGGAATTTCCTGACAGTCAGAACAATTATTAACCAGTGGAACAACTTGCCTCCAGAAATTGTGGGTGCTCCAACACTGAGAGTTTTTAAGAAGAGACTGGACAACCATTTGACTGAAATGGTCTAGGGCCGTGATGGCACAGGTACCACAGGTGGCACACCGAGACATCTTGCTGGGCACACAAGCTGTCAGCCAACTTACCTCCAACTGAGCATGCACATACAATTGCACATGCACGTATGCGCGATTGCAGAGACCCAGCTGGTCTTCGGGCCTCCGCTGTGCATGCGCGCGATTGCAGCAGGAAATCCAGCTGGTCTTCGGAGCTCTTCTGCTCATGCACACGCGATGGCCCATGTGTGTATGAGTGCCTGCGTGCAGTGCAGCGTGCATTGCACATGCAAAAGCTGCATGCATGTGCAGATGGTGCGGCTGCACACGCAGCGCACGTGGAGGAGCCGCACACAAGTGCGGATGGCACGTGCAAAGCGTGTACAAAGCGGCACTCGGTAAGTAAAAGGTTTGCTACCACAGGTATAGGGTTTACCTGAGCAGGGGTTGGACTAGAAGACCTCCAAGGTCCCTTGTCCCAAGGACGACAGGACTTTCTGGTTTTTCTTGGAAAATGTTTCACTTCTCATCCAAGAAGCTTCTTCAGCTCTGAAGCCCTTTTGGGACCTGGATGATGGAGAATCTCCATAAACATCCAAGGTATCTTCCAATTCTGTTATTCCAAATTAAACTTGGAACATCGTTTGGTTAGGGTCCTCTGATTTTTCCAACAAATTCATTAGGCTAATGTTTCACAACCTCAGCAACTTTAAGATGGGTGGACTTCAAGTCCCAGAATCCCCTAGCCAGCAAGTGCGAGTTGGAAGTCTACCCATCTGAGAGTTGCTGAGGTTCAGAAACGCTGCCGTGTCTCTTTAAAAGCCAAACACGATTTTAAGTAACTCGGCTTTTATTTTATAGCAAAGCCACATGAGGCCCATGGCATCTCAGGCAAAGAACATCATGAACCCATTACCGGAGGACAAAGTCAAAAGATTGTGTAACGTGGCAAACAGGAGTCTGTGCTGGTTGTGGGAGAAGGTAAGACAAGAAAAATTGGTTGGTTTCCCACACAAAGGCTAAATTATAACCCAGGGATTACAAGCCACAATGGCGAGAGGATTGTGAGCATGCTAACCCACCGAGAAGGAAATCACTGTGTGGTTTTAGCGTGTTGGTCCAGCTCAGCCACAGAAGGAAAATGATCATTGCATTATACACGTTTCCCAGGAGCTGAACTAGCACATCACACCAGCTTGTAAATCATTATAACCGGGCTGGCCAGTTGGATGAGCAAAATCCACAATGGGTCACATGACAGCGTTTCGCCAAAGCCATCTTACGAAGCCGAACGGAGCCCTTTTCTTTTATGGATCCCTTTTCTTCTTTTTTGTAGTTGTTCGTGCCGGACATTCTGTTTTCATTTGGTTTGTTTTTCTCTTTTGTATTTTACCTTCTATGATAAAACGAAGTAAATTTGATTTGATTTGAAACAGACTTTACAAAAAAAAAAAAAAAATCGGATGCGGCAAAACTCACTTCAACAACTGGCTCACTTAGCAACGGAAGTTTGGGGGCTCGTTTGTGGTCGTAGGTAGGTCGAGGCCTACCTGCACGCCTCCGAATAATTTTGGGTCTAAAATTAGCTAAAATTTAATCTAAAATTAAAATTGGCTTTGATGGCATACTATTTGAAAGAAAGGGAAGACACGACGAAGCCTGGTGATTTAATCAAATGTTGGTCAACCGTCGCATTTTTAAGATGGGTGGAGTTCAACTCCCAGATTTCCTCGAGCCTGAAATTCTGGGAATCCCACAACAGAAAGTTGCCAGGGTTGACAAATGTTGGTTTAATCCACTGACTACCCACTTTTTTTCTCTTCTTAACGTAACCGGATTACGTCCTCTGTGCAAGTCCCAGAAGGAATTGTATCTGCTCTCATTCTTTGCAGAGAGGTGCTTTAGCAATAGCAATAAGCACTTAGATTTATATACCGCTTTATAGCGCTTTTCCAGCCCTCTCTAAGCGGTTTACAGAATCAGCAATATTGCTCCCCAACAATCTGGGTCATTTTACCCACCTCGGAAGGATGGAAGGCTGAGTCAACCTTGAGCCTGGTGGGATTTGAACCGGCAGACAGCAGAAGTACTGCTGTACTGCACTCTAACCACTGCGCCACAGATTGCTCATGATGGATTACAGGCGGTCCTTGGCTTACAACGGTTTGTCCAGTGACCGTCCAAAGTTTCAACGGCACTGAGAAAAGTGACTTAGTTATGACCGTTTTTCACCATTACGTCTCCTGCAGCCTCCCTGTGATCGTGGGAGCCACAGTCAGATGCTTGGGCCACTGGCCCATACTTATGACCGTTGCTGTGCCCCAAGGTCATGTGATCCCCTTTTGCTTGTCTCCTTGTCTGACAAGCGAAGTCCATGGAAAACCACTCAACAGCCAAGCGACTAATTTTGATCAGCTTCAGCTCATTCAGCAATTCGCTTAATAGTTGTGGCAAGAAAGGTCATAAAACCAAAAGCAAAACTCGCTTAACGGACGCCTCAATTTTAACAAGAGACATTTTGGGCTCAATTGTGGTCGTGCGTCAAAGACGACCTATAGTTCTCCTTTAGGTCCTCCCTTTGATGACTGTTTTGTCACCGGGTTCCCAAGGCCCCGGAGCCAGATCCGGCCTGTGGGGTGCTTAGATCTGGCCTCGCGGGGCCACCCTGGAAACAGCGAAGGACAGGCCCGCAGTGCCTCCGCCAGTGAAAATGGAGCTCAGTTTTTGCTGGCAGAGGGTTGCAAGAGGCCATGGCAGTCGAAAACGGAGCTCGGGAGCCTGTTTTCACTGGCAGAGCGCTGGGGCTGCCACAGGCATTGAGGTGGCCACGCCCGCCCAAGGTCAAACACAAACGTTGACGTGGCCCTCAATGAAATCGAGTTTGACATCCCTGCTCTAAGCGGTTTACAGAGTCACCGTATTACTCCGCAACAATCTGGGCCCTCATTTTTACACACCTCAGAAGGATGGAAGACCAAGACGTGACAGTGATTGGGGCAAGAGAGGAGGATGCTGAGGATAGAGTTGGGTGGAGGCAGTTGATTTGCTGTAGAGAAGAAGGAGGAGAAGGAGGAGGAAGAGGAAAAGA
>JAEANM010012008.1:0-15008 GCA_017656035.1 Myanophis thanlyinensis | reverse complement strand
ATGGGAGGTCACAAGGGCAGAAGTGACTGTGCGAAGAGCGCCCCGATCCAGAAAGGGCCGCAACTGGGCAATCCTACTGACCTGGTAAAAGGCCCACACAGTCTCATATGACTAGTCTCATATCATGCCTGTCAAACCTCTGACAGTTTTAAGCCCTATATTTTCATCAGCTTGTCAAATGCAGCTGTTTCTGCTCTACTCATTCAAAAAGATTTGATTAACTATTACATGTATATTAGCATAATAACACATGCATGCATGCAGACACCCATAATAAAAGGTCTGGATATGCCTTTAGGCAAAACAAGTGCAGTTCCATGGCATAATTTTATGAGAGATGGGAAGTATTTATAGATTGTGGGTTCTGCATATGTAAATGGCTTCTATATCTTTAATCCAAAATAGTTTGTTCAGAAGTCTACCAAATAAAGCAAACTGCTGGTAAAAGCAAAACTTCTCTACCATACATGGTATTTAGCTCAACAAGGAAACTTTCCTTATGCCTTAACTTTCTGGAACATATTACCAAGAAACTATATTATTTTAATAACTATTTAATTAGAAACACATTCTGGTCCTTCTAACAAAAACCACATGTTGTTTTCATGAATTATAGCATCATGTAAGTAATTAAAAACCTGTTGTGCATCTTTCTAACTAAGAATACTTTATTCTTTGCTATGGTATATGATGATGCAATGAAATAATGAAATCATGTAGAACTGGCTTAAACAATTTGGATTCCATTTCCACCAAGGTTAAAAAACCAGGTTAAGATCAGGAGAATCAAAGTTCAAATCCAACCGTCATTAAGATCATGTATAGCCATGAGTTAATCATTATGCTTGAAGAAAAAAATAAGCTATTTATTCTGAATCTTGGTTTGATATGTGATTATTAATAAATAAGGTTCTCCTCATATCTGCATTCTTGATCAGCACTTGAGAAAAGTCAGGATCAAATGCACTGGTAGCTGTGAAAGTTTATTAGTAACTTCAAGCCAATCAGTCTCTTTCTGTGCTACCTATTTCTTCCTAAAGAAAAGAAAGAATTTAAATCTAAGATTCTTTTTAAAACTTTTATCAGCTCCATCCAACTATAGTACTGTGGTCTGTCTTTTCCTTCAAATTATTATTTCTTCATATTCCTGTTTTGTTATTCACACCTCAATCATTCTTTTATTAATGACTGAGTTATTAGTTATTAATTTTTGCATTAAATACCATTCTTGTTGTAGCACATACACTTCTTATATAATTCATAACCAACACATTCAACTTTAATGTTTTTCTGGCATATGCATCTCTTGTTTCCATGTAACAAATTAGCATTTGAGCATGTTACATTTCTCCATCCATTTCCCATATTTAAGACACTAAGATGCACAAATTAATCTACTTGTTTTAATTTTTTGCTGCTTAGGTATACTTGCAATGTTTCACTCCATTTTCCCTGTCACATACAATTGGTCTTTGATATATTAATTTATAGGTCCATATTCCTTGTTGCCTCTTAGATTTTATTTACACTTTATTGCAAATCATTCTGATCCTCAATCAAAAACATGGCCTTATTGGCATATTCTTTATTTTAGTCATTATCTATAACTTGTAGAAAAAACTAATCCTGCTATAATTTTTGCATTATGTCATATTTTCTTTTTATAAGGGAGCATTACTAGTATTCTTCCAAATATCTATAGGTGCAACCTTCATTCACACATTGTTGTATCACATCCCATAAACTACAAACTATACCTATATTTTAATATTTCTACATTTATTCCATCTATATTAGCAGCCCTGAGTTATCTTAGAAAATGTTTTTATCCTGCCTCTATTAATTTTTGTAAAAGGTGGTGAACATGCATAATATTCCTTACTCCTCTATTGTCCCACAACAACCCAACCAGCTTTGATTCCTAAAGTGTGTCTAGAACTCACAGTCTCTTGGTTTCTAGACCAGCACTTAAACCGTTACACTAAAATGGATCTCAATATTTTACAACATTCAAATTGGCTCTCCGTATTTTGCAACATTTTCATAGCATGTAATATTTCCTTTTATCATTCCTTTCATCATGATTCTATATGTTATCTTTACATTCATTCTGTTATGAGAGTAATCCTTGTTTCAAGAACTGAACCTTCTCTTTGTAAAGTAATTCTATTTTCACTCTAGTTTCTTATTCTTTATCTTTTTCTGTATCCATTTTTCTTCTCATCCATTTTTGCACCCTCATAAATATATTCAAATCTTTCATTACCTTGTATCTTTCACTAATTATCTCAGTCTTTCATAATTAAATGCTTATAGGTTCATTCATTTGTTATGTATACATATGAGTAGATTTCTATTTGAAACAGTCACTCTAGTAAATACTTAGCAATGTATTATTTTCATTAATTCTTTACTCTCTTTACTGGCTTGATGGAATGGAAAGTATGGATGACCTTGGGGAATGAAGGGAAGAGATGCTGCCTAGGAAATAATCAGACAAGAGATGCAGGAACCCTCAGTGGCTTAATGGTCAGAGAAAGAAATTAAGGAAAGAGCTGGTCAATGGCTCAAGCAGTTAAAAGTGGTGGTGGGAGGTTGATGCCTTCAGATTTGCAAGTTTCTCTTAATATGACAGTACAATAAAGTAGAATTAGATCATTTAGTCCTGTTTTTGCCTGGTTTACCTGGCAAAGCTGACACCCAGTGATTTTTCTGTTTCCTTCCCACCATTCATGACATCCAACAGAATCTCTTTTTCTCTTGTTAGCTGATTATTCAGTATGTTTCATGATTACCTAAGGACTCTGGATCATTCATATTCATATTCATTGGCAGGCAACATCTGCAGCTATCACCAATATATAGTTTTCTACATTGACAAGCACAAACAAAAATCTAGATGATACAAATTTATATAGTTTTGCCTTTTCATTCATTATCAAATTTACTCTTTCACTTTTCTGCATGTATTTAACTCCACAAGGTCAGACTATTTTCATTCAGGTCAATTATATTTTCCCCCTTTCCATTATTTTTATATACAGTTAACATATTTATCTTGGTTCTAATATTTTTGTTTATTAACTCAAGGCCTACCATTTATTTCACGTACATTCCAAATTTACTCTTCCGTATGTCAAGTGTTCTGACATGGGTCATGCTGGTAGGTGCAGGTACAAATAAATCTGTTTATTGCACGGCTATACTGCAGCAGACAGCTCTCCAACAGTGCCACCCCAATTTTCTCCCAAGGCAGCCACCCACAGTCTATGAACCCAGGCCACAAAATAGGTCCAATAGTCATCAGAATCAATCTACAAGGCAAAGAGGAAGTATGGAGTCCACAAACAAAGTCAAAATTCACAAAGCAAGGTTCATAGTCCACAAACAAGGTTGAAAGTCCACAAACCAAGATCCAAAATCTACAAGGTTGAAACTTGATCTGAAGTCCATGAAGCAGGTTTATGAGGGCCAGGGAAGCGCATGCCAAACCAAACAGTTGTTCTCGACAAACATACCTTCCCACTGCAGCTGGCTAAATCATCCCCTGTTCCTTGTGATGAGGGGCAGGAGTGCTTCCTCTTGAACAGTGTTGCAGACCTCCTCTATACTTTCCTCTGCTCTGCTCTGCTCTCATGCCCATGGATCAGGCAGGAGAGGCAGCTGTTTCTTGATGCAGGGGATCTGTTGCCTTTCACTGCCACTGATCATCATCAGCTAATTCTCACCTGCTTTTGTTAGGGCAAACAGCTCTTTGGTGGTGGTTGTTTCCCCCAATGCTAGAGAGGCCTGGGACTGCATTGACCTCAGCTCCTGGGCTTTGCAGACATTCCTGAATTTTGGCTTGCAGGGACCAAAAAAAGATTCTTCTTTATCATGGCTCCTGCCTTTTGGAACATCTTACCCCCTGAGGTGAGATCAGCTCCTACCGTTCTAACCTTCTGTAAGTTCATAGTTTAGTTTGATTGGTGAGATCATGCCATTTCAGTTCTTATAAAACTCCCAAGTGCTTCTAAATTATTAATAAGGAAATTTAAATTGCTAATAACCATTGTTTATAATAGGTGTATATGCACCAAAGATAAATTCCTTGTGTGTCCAATCACACTTGGCCAATAAAGATTTCTATTCTATTCGAGTCTATTCTAATAGGTATAAGGAACCAGCAATCTACCACTTAATAGATGTTGTTGGATACCAAAATTGAAGACAAGTATTCTATTACCTCCTGTGTATTGCCTGGAAACATGTGGCTGCACCTTATTATGAAGGATTATTTTATGCAAGTACTTGAAAATGTGTAATCATATGCAATTAGAAGCCCTCACCAAAAACAAGGATTAGGAAAGGCAGTAGCTTTTAAACACAGTAACTCTGCAAGAATGGTTGAATAACAGTCACATCCTTAATTGGAATTCAGCTTCCTATTTCATAATAGTGAGTCTTAGTCCCTTAGAAACAACACAATGGGTCTTAAACTGTCTGGTCATTTTAGCTCCAGAAGTATCATCTGCGACTTTTAACTGTACTTCTTTGATATCGATCAAAAATAAAGTTTTGATTAAATGTTGGATACATAGCAATGTAGTGGTATCTGAACTTTGTGCTTGAACTCAGTTAAAAAAAGGTTCTTTCTAACAAGATTTTTATTGTAAGATATCTGGCCTTTATTCAGAAAATAATCCTATTCCTATATTGCATTAGTTAGAATAAAGGATAATTTTTGCTTTATATTGACGTATTTCCATGTAACCAATGTGACTCTGGGCAGCTAACAGGAATTAAAATAGAATTGTAATATATACAATAAATTGTATATTGAAAAAAATTAAAAACACCATTTTCACTTGATTTTCAGCAAGTTTCTCTTAAGATATCATCCATAATTTTTTTTAATGCAGTGCATAACCTTTCTGCTTATGTATAATATATTTTGAGAATAACTGTAAATACATCCCTTCTGTATATGGAGTATATTTAAACTTTGGGAACCACCTTTAACAATTAGCATGTTAAAGTTCAGATGAATTGTAAAATTCATAGTGTCCAAAGACCCAAAAAATCATGTTCAAATTGCATATGTCTCAAACTATTTTGGTAATATATTATAAAACATAAACTCTCATGAATGTCATGCTAATTGCTGTAATTTTGTATGGATACGGTTGGACTGTTTCAACTACTCCTGATTGGAAAAACAAATTATATTTGATATTTGATCCAGGATGAATCAATTATATTTTGGGATGATTTAGGATTGTTAAAATGCTGTGGTAAATGTTCTATGAGTTAATTATAATAACAGTTTGTTAACAAAGGGGGGTACAAGACAACTCACCGTGGCCAACTCACCATGGCCAAGTTGCCATAGGACAACTCGCCACAGGACAAGTCAATGCTGTATTAAGCATTTCATTCAGTTATTTTTACAATTGGTGACCACGTTTTCTTTGAAATTATTGCAACTCTTGTATTTCTAGATTGACGTTATTTTATTATTATTGGCTACAGTTCTATCCTGTGGTGAGTTGGCCATGGCAACTTGGCTAGGGCAAGATGCCTCATTCTGAACAGAGGTTTTGAAACTTTAATCTTGCCTTTGTTATTATTATTACTAACTAACTGTTTGCTTATTAATATATTATATAGATGTCAGGCTAGTAAATTGCAAATAGATTTAATAGTTTAAAAATTTGGGGTGCCTGTTTCACAAGGGATGGGAAACTAATATTATTGTAATATATTAATTGATATTCAACTGGGGGGATGTGTTGTTTTTTAAATGCACTTTTTAAACATTGTTTTGTGGCTTTTTGTCTTTTCTTAAATTTTTTTTGAAGTTTTATATTTTTCACTTTAACATATTTTTGAATAAAATAAAAATAGAAAAAAGAAAAGAAAAACAGAAATATCACTACATATTTTCAGCTGCACCGCAGAATGAGCATAGAAACTAGGGAGTTGATTGCCTTTATTTTCAACTGAACTTCAAAATAAAATTTGAATTAAACATAGGAAGAAAAAGAAAAGGAGATTATCACTTGTTATGTTTTTATTAATCTTCTCTTATATAAAAACATAACTTTTCAGAAGGCATCTAATGAAGATACACATACACACAAAGTCTCAGGTGTTGTTCCCTTACCTTATATAAATCATTGTTTTCTCACGTTATCTACAATATGGGAAGTAATACTACTTCTTGTAGCTAACAGTAGAGTAAAGAATTTGTATTCTTTACTATTTGTAATAAATATTTACTGACAGCCTTAGCTAGCACAGAATCCTATTATCAGAGTTCAGCAATATAGCAATAGCAATAGCACTTAGATTTATATACCACTTTATACTGCTTTCCAGCCATCTCTAAGCAGTTTTACAGAGTCAGCATATTGCCCCCAACAATCTGGGTCCTCATTTTACCCACCTTGGAAGGATGGAAGGCTGAGTCAACCTTGAACCTGGAGGGATTTGAACTGGCAGACAGCGGAAATACTACACTACTGCAGTACTGGACTCTAACCAATGCGCCACTGAGGCTCTGCCTGCATGTTTACCATCTCTGTCTTAATAAAATTATTGATGCAATTAGTTTTGGATTAATTAATTTGTTTTGGATTAATTGAGTGCATTAATTATTTGAAAGCATTATATAAATGTTAAGCTATTGTTGCTGGCTGCTGCAGAGTAAAAGCAACTAAAGTTCTAATCTACTTACTTTTAAATCCTTTTTCAGTTTTGGAAGTAAGCATTTTCTAGCTGCTGTTTCAGAATAGAGATGGATAAACAAACATTCAGTCATATGAACTGCTAGTCTGCCTATAGTCCTGGGTTGCTGCCCATTTACAATCTGCTTCCACAAATTAGAGCGGATCAGCTATGTATATTTTGTTATTTTCCTACACTTGGTTTTTTAAAAAATCATTCATTTAAAAATTCATTGCATATTTTGAGGAGTTCTTATTTTTACTTATCCTTACTTTTCCTATGCCTTTTCATCACAATTTGATACCAAGAAATGTAAGTGCATTACTATCATGTGATTTAACGTCCATGTTGGATTCTACCCAGTATTATTTTTTTCTTTATGATATTATTACTTTACAGTAATAAAAATCATCTTTTCCCCTGATTCGACTTTACAGCTGAAACAGTTAAATTTTTGTGTGTTTATATGTTTGGCTCCATGTTGCAATTTTTCAAAATGGTCCCTGGGCTTTGGCATTAGGCAACAGGCCAAATTTGAAATGAAATCCATATTAAATGCAACAAGAACACATGAAAAACTGGCCATTATTGAAAATATAATTGGAAAGCCACATGCAGGTATATTACAAGTCTATATACATGGAAAAGAAATTACTTGGTAGTTCAAAAAGTTATGACCAGGAGCTCAACTGCACCTATGTGTACTGTAATTGCATACAAAATATACATCCCTTAAATAGCATCAGAATGTTCCAATGTTATGTTTGGAAATTGTCCTATTCAGTAGCTTTCCAGTCTTTCTTGCCTTTCTGTTTGCAAGCCTGGTTCTTGGCAAGTACATGTAGCATATCTCTTAAGGACTATTGTAGTATATCTCTTAAGGGCTATTTAAAATTGGCACAGTATTCTCCTTACGATAGTTAATTAAATGGTGCCTGTGCCAAGAAACCAATTCTAGCTTTAAGTTTGTGTGTGTATATGTGTCTTTGCTAACTGATAATATAATATTTCACTGCTTTATTTAAATTTTGAAAGCAATATTCCTAAACTTTTGACATATGCATATAATTTGATGTCACAATGTCTAGTGAAAAGGAACAAAGGAATGCAAACCAGAGAATTTAAAGTATATGTACAGCAATATTATATCAGCATTCTAAGATCTCAAATCTTGAGGCACAGTTGCGTATTCTCTCTCCCTCATTGAGCAAATTCTTTCACAATACCAAGTATGTTTTGGCACTGATAAATAATGAGCTCACCTTTATCCTTTTCCTTTAAGTCCTTAAGATTGGTTCTGCCATTTCTCATTCAGTCACCAAACATGGCAAATTACTGCATCTTATGTAAACTATGGCTTAGAAATTAGTGAAGGGGGAAAAAAAACAGAGACTCGTTCATTTTGGTTCAAAGAATGGCTTTTGGCAGCACAATTGAACATCTTTTCTCATTTTAGGCAAAGAAAGAAAAGCAGCTATTGCTTTAAACATTTTTTTTTAAATCACAAAAGTAAAAACTCCTGTTTTCACACAGTACATAAATTTCATATTCTTTATAATTGGCAGGTCATTTTATGTTTATTTACATTTTAAAATCCATATTTTCTTTCCATTTCTATTTCATGATTTAGAATAGATTTGTACATCTTTCTTGCAGAATGCAAATCTACAGAAGTTTAGAAAAACATTCTTCCAGGAAGCATTTTGATTCCCAATCAAATCAACTCCTTCCACGTGTTCGCTGAAGTCCCACACCTAAGCCCAGCCAAGCTTTACTTCAGATCTAGACCAGGTCAGCATGAGGCCACAACCTGTTAAGACCATATGTCAGAGAAAGCAAGAAAACGAATTAAAAGAACTTTGAGGAACTCAAGCTTTTGGTTGCTGTAACTATAGAACTCACATGAATATTAAATATTCCTTAAATAAATACCATGTTTTGGCTTGTCCTTTGTTGCATTAAATCTAGTATTTCTTTAACTGTACCAAATATCTAAATGGATAACCTATATCATCCATACAGATATTCGGTAAAGCTAAGGAAATGTATACTATTGGATTTAATGCAACAAAGTACAAGACAATTTTTTTTTGTATTTATTGACTCCTCCTTCTGCAATTCTTCCTTTACCACTATACTGCATTTTTTTGCATATTGGGTAGAATGAGGTTGTTGCCTTAGGCAGCATGAGCAGCAGCTGTCACCCAACTTCTCCGTTGAGTGTGAAGAGACAATCCATTGGTTGGGTTCAGTCTGTCATTCATAGATCTATTTGACTGAGTGGTGAAGTATAAAAGGACAGGCCAAAAACTCTAGGAGATAGGTGCAGTGTTATATATGCTTGCTCAAATTAATAATAGACTGGAGATAGATTGGCAGGCAGCAGGTAGATCACAGATAGACAAACAGATATTAGCATCATACATAAATGCAAGCAATATAGTTCAGCTTGCTAAGACCATACTAATAGTATATACATGAAAATAATGCTAAAATCGTTCATTCTAACCCAATGACGCTTATATTCACTTATGATTGATAGTTGCAGAGGAAAGGTATACAATACTGTGTAGTGGGATGATTCTTCCAATTAGGATTGTAAAACCCAGCATGATTAATCTTAACAGAGTCTCACTCTCTAATTGATTAAGGAATATATCGCAACTAACTCTTAAACAATAACCTTTCCAAAATACTTTCCTGAACATATACTGATCAGACATATCTGATTTGTAATCCTTACCATTCTGAATATGATGTGACAATGTTCATGATCAATTTAAAAATAATCATGAATATGATTAATCTTGAAAATACACAGGGTAAGGATTTCTCTTTCTGATGTACACAATAGGCTGACTCCAAGTCATTGGAATAAAAATTATCTGTAGTAGAACAGGCATATTTGATAAAATCCAAATAGCGCTAAATGGCCAAGCTTAACTGCTAGTTAAATATTGGAATGACATTGGAAGTAAATGTATGTCAAAGTTGACTTCCAAGCACAAGCAGAACATGCTTTGGAAATGAGCTTTCATCACAAGAACATGTGGACATTGATCACCAGATCTGTGTACTTTAAGTTTCTGCTATGTGGACTGCCAAAAAGGAGGGGTAAAACAAGTTTCATAGATTTATAAATCTAAATTAAAATAGCCCACAAGGAACAGAAGTGGACATCAGCCAAACCACAAAAAATATTATTTGATAGTTCAAATTTTTTTATTTATATATCGCCTTTCTTATAGGAGTTCAAGATGACAATCATAGCATGCCTTTTTCTAACATTTACTCATAAAACAGCCTTTTCAGGCAGGTTGAAGGGAGAGAGAATGACTGGTCTCAAAGGATTCACCGGAGCCAGTTTGGTTTAGTGGTAGTCTAAGACACCAGGCTAGAAAGATGAGACAATGCTTTCTACTCCCACCTTAGCTGGGCAAGTTAGCTGGATGACCTTGGACCAGTCACTGTCTCTTAGCCCAATTCACATCACAGGGTTGTTGGGGGAGGGTAGGAAGAAGAAGATGTGTTAGATATGTTTGCTGCCTTGAGTTATTTGTAAAAATAGTATGGTGTAGGCGATGACCAGGCTGAGTCCGAGGGAGTGGTCAAAAGCATAATCACACATGAGCGCCTTCACATCCACAAGAGATCTAAGTCCAGCCCACCTTGAATTCCTTATCTATCACCAAGTTGCTTTGACACTTAGTAGTTCAGATACTTGAAAAAATCTTAAGCATGCAATAAATCTCCTGATTTCTCTGGTGCTAGACCTACAGTATCAAATATCAAATCAAATCAAATCAAATTTTATTCATCACATGCATAGTACGAAATGCAGTGAAATGTGTATGTGACCACTCGCGAGGTAGTAGGGCAAGGGGATAGTATAGACAGGGAGGGAGAATAAGTTAGGGAGTGGTTGAGAGAGGTAGATTAAAATCAAATAAAAAGATATCATATCAAAATTATCTGGAGAATACATTATCTATAAAAAGAGCCTCAAGTTCAGATAAAGAAATAACTGTTGACATTCATTAAAATGGACCATTAGGTCTGTGTGGCCAAGAATTTAGAAACATCACTCCCTAGCCATTTTCCTTGGTCAGTTGTTGTCTAAACTCATCAGTTTGTTTTAGGAATAAGATATTGTATAGTAATTAGTGATGAGGTAAGCTTAGTCTAGTAAGCTTTTGTATAAGCAGATTTGTATTCATCCTGTATTGCCTAGATAGTATAAAGTCTTTGGGCAAACTCAGTCTTTGTCAAAGGAATAGAGTCAGATTTAGAAAAGCTCATGCTGCAGATTGAAAAAAAAAATGAATGAGAAGAGAATTACTCCAGATACTTGTCAGTGAAATTTAGAGAGAGGTAAGAATCTGGGGCATGAGACTGACAGTCACCTGTCTAGCTCATTTCTCAGACAGTTTTCATTATAGGCAGTGCTGTTTCCTCCTGAACTTAATAAATGAACAGAATAAGCTAATGATGGAAGTAGCTCACAGAGCAACTGATAAGAGATAAATTGCCATGTAATTAATAGGAAAGGTATTATTGACCAGACTAACTTGAACTCACTTATGACTGAGCCTATAGCTGGGATGTTATATTTTATTGGATGAATCAAACTTGTGATACAATGTAAAGATTGAAATATCAGAAACATTTTAACTTTTTTTAAAATAGCTAATAATGCAGATATTGCAAAAAATAGTTGCATAGTAGCAATAGCAAAAGCACTTAGACTTATAGACTGTTCTGCAGTGCTTTACAGCCCTCTCTAAGCAGTTTATAGAGTCAGCATATTGCCCCCAACAATCTAGGCCCTTATTTTACCCACCTTGGAAGGATGGAAAGATGAGTCAACCTCGAGCCTCTCAGAATCGAAAGATCAGTACATATTGACCGTAATTATATGCAATCATGTATCTCGTGTGTGTGTGTGTGTGTGTACAAATGCATACACACATTATACATATACATACACACACTACACACCAGTGGCTCTTAGCATCAAATATAAAATGTACAAAAGATACAAAACTGCCTTTGACTTTGATTATAATTCTGATACATCCATATGTAAAATAGAGATTTACTATCTAATACATGCAACAAAGGTATATATGTTCCAATGATTAAACTGTGTTTTGGGGATAAAAAGATACAGCTTGACTCTCATAAATAAAAATTTGAGCATGCTTATATTTTCCATATGGCATATAATTATATGCAGAATAATTCTGAAAATATTTGGGCTAAAGAACCAGGGTAGTTTAACTGTAAACAATTTGTGATGTCTGGAACACATATGTGGTTTGTTTTTTCCAAAAATATATAACTACAACATTTAAAGAATTATAATTCTTTGGAAAATAAGATTATGGTAATTAAATAATATTTTAAATGTTTATCTTTTTCCCCTATAGAATGAAAGAATAATTCTTTAGGGTTTTTTTCTCCACTGTGTATCAAGGTGTTGATATATAGCTATTGGGAAAAAATGTAAAACTCATCCTTAGTTCTTTGAGAAACTCCGTGGTACCACATAATATTCCATTGCCAAAGTTGGGAATTTATATTTCAGATGTATTTTAAACAACAAATAAAATTGTATTGAAATGTAAATGTCGGATACCACTCACATACTTTAAAGCAATTTCAGAAAGTGATATTTGAAAAGAAGTTTATACTGTAAAGGCAGATCCCAATTTTCCAGGTTGAGCCAGTTGCTCTCTTTCTTGTATTTAATATTGTTTGATGGATATTCTTGAAACAAGTCTGGTATTGTTTGAAGGAAAATCCATCTGGTTCAGTTCCAAGCTGGGAAAAAGGCACTGGAAATAAAATGGATGATTAGAAAGAAAGGTTCCCTTTATTGATGAAGCAGAATCATCAACCACACATGATTCTGGGCAGCTGACAAAATGGAGTTTAGAGTAGGTAGGGTTTTATACGTTCTTTGGGCTTTGAGCTTCCTGTTCCTATGCAAGAACATGTCCTTTATGGTTCTATTGGCTGGCTCTATAAGGCAAAAAGGGAAATGCAAATCCTACATTTTTGTCTGAGCTACTTTGGCTTTCCTAATTGCTTATTTGGAGTTTCCTATCTGACCTAGTCTTTCTGAATGGATTACCAAATCTGCATTTCTAAAAGCTGGCCTCCTCAGTTTCTGCTTGGGACAGGGAAACTGGGGCTTGTTTCTACCTCCCTTATAAGCTTTTCTCCCATTTTTCCTTTAGGGAAAATACTTTATCCTACCTTTTTTTAATATTTCCCAAAATATTTCATTCTCCTGGGGAGGGTGGGGCTTCCCACAATATACAGATTGTCCTCAATCTATGAGTACAATTGGGATTGGAATTCAATAGCTAAGTAATACAGTAATTGAGTGGATTGTTGTGATGACTCCGGCATGGCACTAAGGCAATACAGCCAGACAATTGGTAGAAAGCCCTTTATTGGCACCAACTCTGCCCCCAATGTCCCATTCCTCTTTAGTCCGAAGAAAAACTCTTTCTCAATTCTGTAGCAGCTTCCTTTGATGTTCTCACCCAGTCTGAAGCGCCAGCAGATTGCAATTAAACTCCCACTAATTGCAGCCAAGGCAGATAAGCACCCAACAAGAAATCAGACAGAAATGAAGCCAGGAATGTCGGACCCACGAATTCAAGAATTCTCAGCATTGGTTCCTGGAAAATGCTCCACCCAACTCCTTCCCCTTTAATCATCCTGCTCAGGTGTTCCCTGTGAAGAGGCTTGGGGCCTTCTCCTCCCTTGCAAGCCATGCAGCACACGTTGCTCTCTTCTATGTGCTTCCCTACGTACTCTAGGATGAGGAGGAGGTGGGCCTGGGTCTTCATCTGAGCCCTCTCTCTCTTGCTCACTCCTGCCTTGCTCAGCCTGACTATGGCCTTCCCCTGCCTCCTCCACAGCCAACAGAGGCATTCTCCCACTCTCTGGCAGCTGTTCCTCCTCTGCCTTGGAGTCTGAGCCTGACATGGGCATGACAGTTGTGCTCTATTTTGCTGTTTTATTAAGCAAATCCAGCCTCCCATTGACTTTGCTTTTTGGAAACCAGCTGCAAGGTCGCAAGTGGTGATCATGTACAGTGGTGGCGAACCTTTTCCTTACTGACTGCTGAAAAGTACGTGCTTTGCATGTGCCATCTGCACATATGCGGCTCCTCCATGTGTGCTGCATGTGCAACCGCACCATCTGTGCATGCATGCAGCTTTTGAAGGCACTCGCACACATGAGCAATCACATGTGTGCAGGAGAGCCCCGAAGACCAGTTGGATTTCCTGCTGCAATCACGCACATGCACAGTGGAGGCCCGAAGACCAGCTGGGTCTCTGCAATTACACATGCGTTCATGCGCAATCGCATGTGCATGCTCAGCTGGAGGTAATTTGGCCGACAGCTTGTGTGCTCAACAAGATGTCTCTGTGTGCCACCTGTGGCACCCATGCCATAGGTTCGCTATCACGGCCCTAGTACATTGGAACTATCATACATATACAGTATACTGGTTGCCAAGTGCCCAAATTTGGATCACATGACTGCAGGGTCACTGCAACAGTCATAACTGTGAGGACAAATCATAAATCACTTTTTTCAGCACCATCATAACTTTAAACAGTCATTAAACAAATGGTGGTAAGGCAAGGCTTATCAATGTGTTTTTTGTGGAATTTTTTCACACACAAAGAAGAAAAAAATGACTTTTAAAAATATAAATAAAGAAGAATTGGCTTTTCTTCTCTATCTGCAAGCTGTAGTATTCTATAACAGCTTATCCTGCAATAGTTAATTAGACACTCAATAGACAGGTGCATAACAAGGCAGATAATCCTTCAGCTAACTACCTGTACAGCCTAAGCTGTTTAAATAATTAGAGGATAAAACTAACACTTTAAATTGAACAAAACTGACAATCACTGTAGATTGTGCAGCCTAGACAGCACATTTTCTACCAGTGGAAATTTTGTGGCACTGTTCTTTGAAGATTGCACAAAGAATGTAGAATGTTGTTTTCAAAGCCATTAATTAATCCCTTTTGCTTCAGGTAAAACTCATTTAATAATTGTTGTTGGCATAAACAATTTTTAAATATAATTTAAGAATTTTAATTATAATACTAAAAACTAATACAAACTAAACTTAAAGAAAAAGAATGGAAAGAAAAAAATGTGGTGGAAAAAAGAAAAAAGAATATAATAAAAACAAATTCAAATTCAAATTTTATTTGTCACATGCACAATCATACATGGTACAATATGCAGTGAAATGCTTACGCA
>JAEANM010012007.1:0-15008 GCA_017656035.1 Myanophis thanlyinensis | reverse complement strand
AAGCATTTCACTGCATATTGTACCATGTATGACTGTGTATGTGACCAATAAATTTGAAATTGAAATTGAAATTGAATAAAAATCTTCATAGAAGACAACAAAATATAGTTTTGCTTTTTGCTCCCTTCCTGGATAAGACTTCAAGAAAACTAAATGAAAGAAATGTTAATGATAAAGGTGTTTTGTGCTAATAATATGCTGATTACATCTAAGATTTATTTAAAGAAATTAAAATATTTATGAATAAAGAATCTGAATATTCATACAGTACGTATGATTAATCTGATTAATAGTTATAAATTGAGCTGCATTGTCACTATTTCCTGTAGGGATTTAATTTCCCCCAAAAAATGTTTTATAAATAATTCCTTTGACTGTTCCCCCCCTCCCTGCAGATTGGCTAATAGCATGGCAGAGATCTCTGTAGACAGAGAGGTTGGGGATGACTAGTAAGTACAAAAAGCAAAGTCTATTGAAGTTTATTCTTCCTAATGTCTTGGACTCTCAGCAATCCAAATCAAGAAATCAAAATAACATAACATTCAAGATTAAATATCTAACCAAAGTAAGTTAAAGGATCTGACAACAGCAGTTTCATGTTTGCTTTCTTGCTCTCACACCAACAACCTCCATAAACTATCTATCCTTAGTTGTGAGAATATAAGCAGCTTTTTACTTGAGCAGTCTCTGGACCTTCCAGAGGAAGGCTTTCCACTATGAGAAACCAACTCTCTTCTTTGCTGGGAATGAGCTGAGTTCCAGCCAGGCAGCATAGTAGGATGGTGAAATTGGTTGCACAGTCCTATAAGGGTAATTTTTCCAGTGCTTTTTTCCCCCTGTAGGCTTGTATTTGTCATCATATGGCAACTTCCTCATCATCTTCTACCTGAACTTTCTTCACAGTAGCCTTTCATCAGGCACTGAGTCTGCAGACACTCATACTGTGCTACCATAGCTTATTCACAAGATTGCTAGTGTTTTCCCTTCAGTACAGGTAGCACAGGCAGCTCAGTCAGTCCCCAACTTACTACCACAATTGAGAGCAAAAATGTTGTTGCTAAATTGACAGTTGTTAAGTGAATTTTACTCCATTTTATGATCTTTCCTACCACAGATGTTATGTGAATCATTGCAGCTGTTAAGTTAGTAACTGGTTGTTAAGTGAATCTGGCTTCCCCATTCTTTCTTATTTTCTTATTTTTCATATGACCCTGGGACACTGCAGGCATCATAAATATCATTGCCAATCACTTGAATTTTAATCATGTGACCATGGGGATGCTGCAATGGTTGTAAGTGTGAAAAACAGTTAATATAGTTGTTGCAGAGTTGTAGTATCTATTGGGTTTGTCAAACTTGGTCTCATTCAAGAATTCTGTCAAGATTAAGAAAAAGAACTCCATCTGATCTAATTACTTCATAAGTAGTCAGATCTAACTGAATCCCTAGATCTTGAGTTATATCTGGAAAATAGAACATAATTTTCTCATAGTCTTAGAATACAAGTGACTGTAACTTTCCTTTTTTTAATGCAAAATTTCACTTGATAATTATGAGATAGGTAGTGTATCACATTTCAGATAAATCAATTCTACATTATTCAATATTACTTAACTTGTAATCATCTGTAGCTTTATTATGACAAAATGTATATAATTTGTACTTGCAACTTTCTACAGCGGGGAATAAACTTGGCAAATTTTAGAAGGCAACATATATAGAAATATACTTAAAACATAATGATGTCACATATGAATGTAACAGAATTGAATACTGAAAGGGAAGCATAATGAATGTATTTCTATGGAATTAGTTTATCACTATGCTAAATCAAACATTTCATTACAACTTATAAAATATGATCACCAACTGCTCAAGACAAGAGATTGTCTGAAGCAAACTGAAATGGCACTACTTTTGCAGCAAACTGAAGTTTCAAAATAACAGACTAGAAATGGAATTTCAAAATGGAAAGGATTAAGGTATATCTGGTTAAATGAAAAACAGTTACCTTAATACACATTGTGATGCTTAGATTTGCTGAAGTTAAAAGGAATGAAATTTAACTTTCTTCATACTATTTTTGTAAGATGCTTGTAAACTGTCCATATAATTTTGCATCAGTTATGAGTACAACTTTGAAATTTAAAAAGAAGAATAAAAAAAAGAATAAAAAGAGTAGAAGAAGTAAGAAGTAATTAACAGAAGTATATTTCAATGTTAACTATTTTGGAGGGGGAAGGTAGATTAGAATGATTAATAGAAATTAACAGACAATATTGCAATGTTGATAAGTTGCTTTATAACCTACATTTTCCATGAAAGTTGCTGAACCAACAGAACAGCTGATATGGGGCGTTGGTCCTACCTGATATGCTCCTTCTCTTCGGTGGGAGAAATGATCCATTTTACATATGGGGGTTACTCTATCCTTTAGTAGATCTATGACTGAGTGGCAAATATGTAAGGGCCAGTGCCGCCCCTTTTTCCCCAATTTCTACGAAGTTCTGCTATAATGTTTGCCCTTGTTGCTCTCTAAATTCATAAAGATCATTCAGTTTGACCTGGATCCCCCCTTGAGCTTAGGGTGGGCTCCGAAGAGAAGGAGCGTATCAGGTAGGACCAATGCCCCTTCTCCTTCTGGTTGGGAGAGATGCTCCATTTTATGTATGGGACATACTAAAGCCCCCTTTTTTCTTAGGGTGGGCTCATACCTGGGGTCCCTAGGTCGATTGTACTGCTTGTAGGACCCGCCTGCCGAATGCTGCCTCGGCTGATGCATACAAGTCCAAGCGGTAATGCCGAATGAATGGCGTTGGAGAAGTTCATGTTGCTGCTCTGCGTACTTCATCGATCGAGGCTTGAGCCGACCAAGCCACCGAGGCTACTGCGCTTCTTGTGGAATGTGCCATGATTCCAGCCGGGGCCGGTAAGCCCTGTGCTTGATATACAGCGGTAATTGCTGCTCTTAACCACCTGCCCACCGTGGTGGATGAAGCTTTTTGCCCGCGGTTGCTAGCTTGGAATGCAATGAGCAGCGCTTCCATCTTGCTGAAATCTGCAGTTCTCTTAATATAGATGTCTAGGGCTCACCTAACATCCAATGTGTGCCAACCCTCTTCCTTTAGGTGTGAGGGGTTGGGGCTAAAATTCGGGAGAATGATTTCCTGCACCCTATGGAACCATGAGTTAATCTTGGGAATGAATGCCGGGTCTAACCTCAGCACTACCCTATCCTCATGGAATACACAGAGGTCCTTCCTATGCCACCAGCTCTGAAATTCTCCTAGCTGACGTTATTGCCAGCAAGAAGGTTGTCTTCCATGTCAGAAGGTTTGTCGGCACCGATTCCAGGGGTTCAAAGGAGTTCCTGGTGAGTGTTCTCAGCACCTTAGGTAGATTCCATGTGGGGTAACGATGTAACACCAGAGGCCTTAAATTACTGGCCCCCTTCAGGAATTTGCGAACCATCAGAAGCTGAGCTAGCCTCCCCCCCAGTGCCATTGTCTAGGATTGAGGAGATGGCCGCCACCTGCCTTCGCAGTGTGTTGGGAGCTAAACCCTTGTCTAGACTGTCCTGAAGGAATTCCAGAATCTGGTAAGATGAAGTGGTCCTGGGATCTAGCTGTTTGTGGAGGCACCATGACCGGAACACCCCCCAAGTGGCCTCATAAATCCATAAGGTGGCTGGCCTGTGTGTCACCTGAATCATGTCTATGACCCTAGTTATTAGCTGAGCCTTTCCTGGAGTTTCCCACTCAAACGCCAGGCGGCTAGTTGGAGCCATTGAGGTTATGGGTGTAAGATCGCCCCCTGGCTGAGGGATGACGTCGACAGGGGAATTCACCATGGGCGGTCCACTGACACACTTACCAGATCAGTGAACCAGGGCCTCCTTGGCCAATGAGGAGCCACGAGTATCAGCTCCGCCTTCTCCTGTCTCATCTTGTGAATAGTTCCTGGGATCAGCGCTATGGGGGGAAAGGTGTATAGAAGGCCTTTTGGCTACCGGCAGTGGAGTGTGTCCACCCACTTCGCTCCCAGTGACGGAAATCTGGTTATGAACCTGTCTAGCTGCACGTTGAGTGGCGATGCGAACAGATCGACTCACGACTGCACGAAGCGACTTGCTATCTGACGGAAGAGGCTGGTGTGTAGCCTCCAATCCACGTGATCTATCGTGGTCCTGCTCAACCAGTCCGCCCGGATGTTGGAAATGCCCGAGATGTGTTGGGCCCACAACGTCTGGATGTTCTGTTCTGCCCAAGAGCAAAGCTCCCAAGCTTCCTTCATGAGGACTTTCGATCTCATGCCCCCCTGTCTGTTTATGTGCACGTTAGTTGCGACATTGTCTGTGTGTATGAGGATGTGTTGGTCCCATACTCTGTCTTGGAATGCCCTGAGTGCCAAGCGTACAACCCTCAGCTCCAGCCAGTTTATGCTGTGCTTGAGGTCTTCTGTGTTCCATTTCCCCTGGCACACTTGGTTCTGCAGGTGGGCTCCCCACCCGAATAGACTGGCATCCGTGGTGATTGTGACCTGGGCCGTCACCCTGAATGGGAATCCTTTGAGGATACTGGTCGACACCCACCACCTGAGGGACCGCAGGACCTCCCGGGGAACCCTGACCTTGAAGGGTGAGTGACTGCAGCCCTTCTTCTGATATGGAAGCAGGAACCATTGTAGGGGTCTTGTGTACAACCGTGCCCAAGGAACAATATCTATACAGGACACCATTTTGCCCAGTAGTTTGGATAACCTTTCGAACATCACCTCCCTGCCCCCCAAGATCCCTTGGATGAGGGTGCAGAGGCTCTCTCTCCGCTCCTGTGATAGGAACACCATACAGGTGGTGGTATCTATCACGCCTCCCAGATGTTGGAGATGAGTTGTGGGCAAGAGGTGGCTCTTTTTCCAATTTATCGAGAAGCCCTGGTTCCCCCAAAGTTTGGATTGTGGATTGCAGGTCATGCTCCGCCGTAGCCCTCGATGACAGGATTAGGATGTCATCGAGGTAGCACTGAATCCTGATGGATAGTGTACACAGAGAAGCTGTCAGTGCCGCTAGCAGCTTGGTGAACACCCGCGGTGCTGAAGATAGGCTGAAGGGCAATGCCCTGTACTGATAGTGCCTCCCATGGTAGCAGAACCTGAGGAACCTCTGGTGGTCCGGGTGAATCAGAACATGCAGGTAGGCCTCTGTAAGGTCAATGGAGGACAGCAGGTCTGTTTCCCTGATGGATTTTAGAATGCTCTGCAATGAGCGCATCTTGAACCGGCAATACATTAAGTACTCATTGAGTCCTTTGAGGTTCAGGATTGCTCTCCACCCTCCGGACGCCTTTGGTATGACAAACAGGATGGAGTAGAAACCCTGGCCTCTTTGATCTGCTGGGACGAGCTGGATTGCCCTGATCTCCAACAGGTGCTTGATGGCCTCCTTCATGAGACCTCGGCCTGCCCGGTCTTTCGGAGTGTAGCAGGTTTGGAATCTGTAAGGGGGAGGGGAGAAGAATTCTAGCCAAAGTCTGTAACATATGGTGCGCTTTATCCATTCGTCATTTGTGGTCTCGTCCCATCGGTGAAATACACGAGACAGCCACCAATGCCAGGGTCGGGCCCCCTATCACTTTGATTTGCAGTTGGGCTTGCCTCGGCCCCCATGAAAGGGCCACTTGAAGGAGGTATGAGGTGAACTGCCTGCCTCAATACCCCCTGTCCGGTTGCCTGTCATGACGACTAGACGAGGGCTGTGGTCCGGCCGAGGGCCGATCGTAGTGTTCTCGAAAGGACTGCTTGCAGTTTTAGGGGAACATTTTTCGGCTCCCACCTTTTGCGGTGGTCACCATCCTCTTTCTTACGTCCTCTGATGTTATGAGGGCAGGCTCCAAGGTTTCCCCGAATAGTTTTCCCACTACGAAGGGGGCCAAAGCCAGTTTCCACTTTTTCTTAATCTCGGCCAGCCAACTACGAAGCCACAGCAGGCATCTAGCCGTAATCGAGGTGCCCAGCGCCCTTGCAGAAAATTTGGTTGCGTGCAGCATCGCGTCTGCTGAAAATTCCATGGCTGCAACTATCTTATTAATGTCCTGATGAACCCGGAGGTTGTCTGAGGGAATCCTTGCCTGGAGTTCCCTGAGCCATAGCAGCATGGCTCTGTTAAAAAAGGAAGCCAAGGTAGCGGCCTTAATCGCCCAGGCTGTCAATTGGTGTCCCCTAGACAAGACTTGTTCAGACCATTGGTCCTCTGCCTTAAGCACATCCTCTGGTCCTGTGATTAAGGCATCCGCCAAAGCCAAGGCCACCAGTGGCGCATCCACTTCAGGTGGCTGCAGGCCCTTTGCAAAGTCCTCTGCTAGGTTGTAATAACAATGTTCTGACGCCAGGGGCAGCTGTCCAGCTGCCGGAACTGTCCATTGTTGGTGCACTGTGTCCCAGAAGAGCAGAGGAGCCATAACCTCCTCTGCCTTAGTTGTCAGGGTGTTGAACAGGAGTTGTTTAGCCTCACTCATAGATGACCCTGATCCCATCTGACTGGGGATCTGACTCCCCAACTCAGTGGTAAACTTGGCCTTGTTTAGTAAGGGACTGAACAAAGTGGATTTGAAGAGACTGGATGACACCGGCTGCTCCCGATGTTCCTTCTCATCAGCTGATAGCATCTGTGTCTCCTCCTCAGAATCGGCTGAGCTATAGTCGGATATTGAGGAGGAATTGTCCTCTGCCTCGCTGTAAGGGGGTGGTGGTCAGGGCCCTCTCCTATCCGTGGGCTGGGAGGATCTTGGTGTTGCCTTGGGTTGCAGGATAGGTAGGCTGCTGCCCAGCGCCTCAGCTATCATGCCCTTTACTTGAGCAAGTATGTGGCTTGATAATTGACTGTCTCGCACAGACATGTCAGGTGTCTCCAGTAATGGAGTGGTAGCTGGTGTGGCCTCTTCGAGTGCGGTGTCCTGGCCCCATGCGGTGTCCTGCATGCCCCACCAGTCCAGGCTCTGGGCCCCTAGGGTGTTCGCAGAACTGGGAGGTGATAAGCCCCGGGTCTCCTCCGAGAGCCTATTGGGCGTGAGAACCTGTGCTCCCCGTACATCTTATGAGAGTATGGCTTCCTCTCCACCCTGGGTCTCTCATGGATATGGCCTCTGCCTTGTCCGCTGTTTACTGCCTAGGCCAGTCCTTCTCATTGTGCCTGGTTCCTTTCTGGGGTATTTTGGCCTTACTCTTATGTTTGGTCTCCGAGCCAGATGATGCATGCTTGTGTTTGGCTGTGCATTTACAGTGGATGTCTGGCTGCGGGGACAACCCAGATCCTTCCTTGGCCTGTTTGATGCCTTGGAGAAACAGAAGGAGGAAGGTCAGCTAAATGACAACCCAATGTGCACCATCCTGCCATGATTAGCCCCTGCTCTGTCTTTTTCCCAATATGGGCTTGGCTGGTGGGAGGGGTGGAAAGGGGGGGTTTCCCCCTTCCCCCCTCTGAAGAGGCTCAGGACGTCGCCTGATACCTCCTTTCTCTCCTCAATGGGGGAGGCTTCTGCCCCCCATGCTTCCCCAAGAGGCCTCCTACCCCCCTCCTGGGGGGCTTCCTTATGATGCAGAGCATGCAGCTAGAGAATCCCCTTCTGAAGGGATTCCCTGCCTCCCTGCCTGTCTGCAATGAAGCTGAGCTTCGGATGCAGGAATCCCCTGCTGAGGGGATTCCCGAGAGTCGGCTATAGCAAGCTATGGTGGGAATCCCCTGCCATGGGGATTCCCAGCGCTCCCGCCCTTGCTGGTGGCACAGAGCACTCGATGGCAGGAATCCCCTCTCTCGGGGATCCCTGCCTTGCCAGCCGCAGCATTTACACTGTGGAGGGAATCCCCACAAAGGGGGGGGGATTCCCCATGCTTCTGCAGCTCAGCCGAGCTTTGAGGAGTGCTCGGCGGCCAGAATCCTCTCTCTCAGGGGAACCCAGCCCTGCCGGCCGCAGCAATCATGCTGCGGCGGGAATCCTCATGGGGGGATTCCCGGTGCTTCCGCTGCTCACCTGGATGGTGCAGAGCACTCGGCTGCAGGGATCCCCAGCCCAGGGGACCCCTGTGGAGCCAACCGCAGTGACGATGCTGTGGCGGGAATCCCCCCATTGAGGTGATCCCTGGCACATCTGCCACTCGCCCCGGTGGTGCGTAGCACTCGGCGGCAAGAATCCCCTGCCCGGGGGATCCCTGCTGTGCTGGCCGCAGCAATTGCACTGCAGTGGGAATCCCCTTGGTAAGGGGATCCCCAGCGCATCCGGCCACCCCTCTGGCAGCACGGAGCACTCGGCAACTCCTGCAACTCAGGGAATCCTGCAACGCCAGCTGCAGCGATCACACTGCAGAAGGAATCCCCTGTGGGGGGAATCACCAGCGCTGCCCTGCACCCCAAAATGGGGTGGGGAAGGGTTTGGGAATACAGCATTAGGCCTCCCAAGTTCTGGGCAGGGTGTGAGCCTCCGCACGTTTGGCGGTTGCTCTCCTGCCTCTCCTTCACCAGCCACACAGCAGATCCAATTTAGCATCAGTAGCTGCTGGGGAAATCTGAGGAGAAATGCTCCCTGTGAGGATTCTCGTGCTCTCTCCAACCCGTAGGCCTGCAGAGCCACACATGTGATGGCTGCTGCAAAAGCACATTGCTGTATCCTGTATCCTGGATCCCTGTTTCTCTCCCCTTCTGTGTGCTGATCGTGCATCAGATATCATAGCATGGGAAGCTAGAAACTTTATTAATATGGGGAGAGCCCTCCTGAAGATTACTTACTTTTGTTCTCTTGCATGTGGTCCATTGTTTGAAGAGAGGATCAATTGCCACTCCAGTCTCCTACCATGACTGAGTAGAAATTGGGGAAAAGGGGCAACACTGGCCCTTATATATTTGCCACTCAGTCATAGATCTACTAAAGGATAGAGTAAACCCCATACGTAAAATGGAGCATCTCTCCCAACCCGAAGGAGAAAATCATTACACTGCACATTTTTAGTATTGGTCTGGGTAAACTATTTTATTTCCATTAATATTATGAACTAGAGTGAAATGACAACACATGAACTACATAGTGGTCTAGAAATAAGGCAGTCTGTTAATTCATGCCAAAGGTATAATGGAGTAATAAATAAAATGTTATGAAAGGACAATTCTGGGGGCAATACATTTAACTAATCAGTACCTAGTATATTGTTTAATCTATAAAATGTAAATTTATATCCAATATAGAAGTTTTAGTGAGAGAAGGGTTGTGTGCAAGGCTTTTAGAACTAAAACATCCCTGGTTTTTAGTTCTATTTTAGTACTATTTCAAAGTTTACCTATGTGGAAATCACCTTGGGAGACAGGGTAAAGACAAGCAACCAATGAACAGTCAGATGGCAGCTGAGCTAGCAAAAAGACTGTTGGGGAAGAAAGGCACTCAGAAAAGACCCTCCCTAGTTTCTTGGGCTGTAAAGGAGACAGGGGAGATATATTATTTTCAGATTTGCAAGATTCTGTTAATGCAGCCTTAAAATCAAGTAGAATTAATACATCTAGTTATGTTCGTTGTCTTACATTACTCCCAAGGTTTCTGATACTGTCTCTGTTCTGTATTTGCTTTTAAGAAAAACAACCACCTAATATTTATTTCACTTTGTTTAATTTCCCATACCTGAGTGACGGTGGGGTTCTTAATTGGAACTATTTCAGCACTGGCTGTTAGGCTCTATCTTAAATCAGGAAATGAATAAACCAAATCATCAAAATCAGGCATCTCTCAGGCAAGGCTCTTTAAAAATGAATTTTCTTTATTATTCCATAAGAAAGGTGCAAAAATTTGCTACCAGAGTATTTTAGAGGCAATGACAGCATTTATACAATCATCTCATTAATGTTAACGTTATTTAAACAAAACAAAAAGTACATTGCATAAAGTCAAGGTCCCTTCTGTTGCATGAGAAAACAATATAAAATAATCAACATTATCATCCCCCTTCTCTTTAAATGTTTTCTATTTTTTATAAGAAACTTTATAATTTTAGTTCACATGGTGCTTATAAAAATTATGTGGCAAATTATCATGTCACATAACTATATATTTTGCTTCTTGACCACATACTATTGCAGATTTAATGAATCATATGAAAAGTCAGATTTCTTAAAAGGAGAAAGTTATACTTATACTTTCAATTATAATGAGGTCTAATAATCTGGAATAGTTATAATCCTCATAGTTCCAGGTACACATCATAAAAATATATCATATTTCTTGTAGTACTGCTCAAAACAGAAGTTTTTTCTTACAGGTCCTTATTTCCTTCAGTCTATATTTTTTCCATTCCAGTTAAATGACCCTGAGAGAGCCCATTTTGCAGCAGACTACCTTTGGCTTCTTGCATAAATCTATTTTGTACAGATAATCCTCCCTTACCAACTGCAACTGGAACCATCAACTCTGTTGCTAAACTATGTAGTTGTAGAGTGAAAAGTAATGTCAGTACATCCAACTGATGTCAGTTTGTCAGTTCAAGTTGCAGCTGTTAAGCAAATCAGTGCAGGTTATATGCAATGTCACTGCAACTTCCTGCCAACTTGCCATTGATTTTGCTTGTAAGAAGTTATGAAGGTCACAAATTGCAATCACATGACTACAATATACTCGAAACCAGCCTGATTAGTCTTCTCATTCACAATCAAATGAGAGAAACCTTATTACAAATCAATCTGGCATTTAAGAGCAACAGCCAGGGCCTCTAACGGTTTGTTGTCCAGATATACAGGCTGAGACAAAGAAAACTGGAACATAAAACAGGTATAAAATGTTGGTCCTTACTTTCCCAGAGGTGACCCTCTCTTCATCTCCCACCATATGTCCCCTTACTTCTCACTACCACACTATGGCCCACCTATAGTATTCACATCATAGTATCCACCAAGTATCCACATCATCTTCTCTAGTCCCCCCAATTCCAAAGCCCAGGATCTGTCATAATGACTAATTAAATTAAACTTAGGGAAGGAGAAACTAAGTACCCTGAGGTACTTCAGCTCTATTGAATCTCAGCATCCCCAAATCTCCCATATACTGCCAAAACTCCAAGCCCCAAAGTCCTGGTTGTTCTCTGCAGATGCAAAGATCCATGCAATCACACTGGCAGGAAAAAGATGAAAATACAATACAGACCAACAGGGACAACCAGCGCTAGATCCATAAAAATAGCCAATGCGGCAAAAAGTTTGATGCAGTTCCAGTCCATCCTCAACTTCTTTGGTTTTAAGGTTTGGAAGCATAGCAAACACATCAACCCAGGGATGCGACCCAACCTTGAACCCATTCCATGGACTGTTCTGCTGGGCCAGCTCTATCCACTAAGTGTCCCAATATGGTTAGATTACAGTCCCAGCCTTCAAACCTCATAACATACCCTAAAAATCACAATAATGTCTGCTCCAACTGACTCCAATCTCCTATGCAATCCCAGGCTTGCTCAGGTTCACTCCTCCAGCTGCAAAACTTCTCACTGTGTCCAATTGCCTACAATTCTGGTGTGGATAGGCACAGACACAGGTATAGGCATAGGCATGGGCATGGCAATGTAGTAGCTAGACTGGCCAAGAGCAAATATAATCTGCCTATGGGCTCCAATAGCTGAAAAAAACATTTAAAAAGCCTATCTGAGGTCGAATCCAAGCCCAATGTCATGTCTTATCCAGGTAAGTGCCAAAAATGTTAATAATAGTTTTTAATCAAAAAACATATCTGGGAGGATAATCGACTGGCTCCTGTTTTCCACTATTTTACTGCTGGCTGAGGAATTTTATGTAGTGCCTAGATGCCACAAACATATGATATTTAAGCTTTAAGATAAGAATATTATTATATCCATTATAATCTCATAGATACAACTAAAATGCATTTGACTTAAATACTGTTTAAAGCAATTCATTATTTATATATTTTAATATTGATTCTTTTTGGTATATATACATTTTACATTGAGATTAATCAACTAATCCACTCTGAATAGTGAGATAGGCGGCATATAAATTTAATAAATAAATAAACAATATATTTCAGATTTCCCCCACATCTATATTGAAGTTTTTATAACTCACACATAAAACTATTTGAATGGAATCTACTGTTAGAGTAAAAGTAATCTCAAGACTGGGAACTGAAAGAGACTGAAATGTAAGAAGCAGTTTTATTCTGTGGAAAAATACATTCCCTATAGAACCAAATCATGTGAAAATCAGGATAATGTGGAATAAGCAAATAAGTAAAGCACAGGCTTTCACACTAATGAAATTTGAAACAAGGCCCCTCCTCAACTTTTCTCTGCCAATGGATTAAACTAGAGGTGCATATCAATTTAAATAAATAAAAAGTACTTAAATACATAAATAATTTTTATCTTTCCCACATAAGCACATTTGATGAAGAGCCAGAAAATTAACTCCATCCTTATTCTTTTATACCATTAAGTGGATTTACATGACAGCAGTTATTAATATGAAAATGAGGACAAGCCTCATCCATCAAGAGGATACAATTTCAATAAACAATGGTCCTATTAAAAAAAGAAAGCAGTGACATTAATACTTTAAGTAAATAAAAAGAAATGCTTTCAAGCAGGAAAAATTGTTTACCTTAATTATTTGAATTCTACCAGAGTTTTTAACAGTATATGAAAGTTCACGCTTTCAAATAATCCTGGGCATTGGTTAATCATATGATTGATCCTCATAATTTATACCTAGTAGTAATACAATCTGGCTCCTTTAAACTATACAGATTTTTGAAGCTTATCTTGAAGAGTAAAGATTTGGCTTTTTAGGATTCCTTTCATTGCTCAATGGTCTTTGTTCTACAAAACATAATGTGTCTTACTGTTCTTAGTGATATTAAAATGTTATTCATATATGCCAAAGAAAAACTGTGCACTATAGTAATAGAAAATCTTTAAAGTATTTGATAAAAGGGGATCTCAACAGATATTTTCAGAATATAAAAATTAAGTGCAGCACAATTCTATTCAAAAGCCAGGATTATACCATGGAGATATATACACATATTGATTTGCGAATGTATTTATTTCTTTGAAAATAAAAATAAAATATCCAAATATAAAAAATATATTGGGATATTTACAAAAGGATAAAATGTTATACTAGTAATGTAATCTTTCATGTATAAGCAAAAAAGGAAGCAAATTAAGAAATAAAAAACAGTCTATATATGCTTTTATAGTGAAATGTATTTTTTTAACCAGCCTACTGTTAGAAATACCATTTTGCCTAGAACCATTTTATATAATAAAGAGACTCTAAGCCTAATATTAAATTTCTATGAAACTACAAGAAAAACACTATGTATTATGGCCAATGCACTAAATTTGTAATAAAATTCATTGCAATTCATTCATTGTTTGCCTTTCTGAGACCCAAATGATGACCAATCTGTTTTTATAATATTTAATCTTTCCCTGTTTTGTAGATTATTTCCACTCTAGGACATTATGGATGCTATTACCATAACAGACCAACCCCTGACACTTTGTCAAAATAATAGCCAAAAATGGAACCTGAAGAGACATGGGTCTGTCATAGCATGGAAATTAGTTCGAAAGCTGTAAGAGGCTATTTAATGATTTGCTAGATTCTATACTTTGGAAAATAGGTATGAACATTAACATGACAAGACACAGTTTGGTGAATAATCTTTTAGAAGCTGATTTGGGAGAAGAAAATGGTTAGATAAGTCAATGATCTTATGGTTGTTTGTTCAGAAGTGGCTGAGAAGGTAATACAATCCTGTAATGCTGAAGCAATCAGTAATGTTCCCTATCTTTCTACCTTGTGCATTGTGGCAAGGCAGCCCAACTTATCAATGTGTTTTGTCAGGTAATAAAATAATTCAGCATAGTCCAGGAAGAGTGTCATTTCATTTCCTCTGCAATGCAGAGAAATATTGCCATCTCACTGACTGAGGGCAATGCTATTACTGATGATGCAACTTAGTTAAATCAAATAAGATAGTAGTATCCTATACATTATATGATTTCTAATTGAAATTAGAAATAATTCAATAAGAAAAAAAGTTTCAGAAAAGTATCAGATTGTCAACATTCCCTTTCTTCAAGGGCTATTATTTCTGTGCTCTCCTACAAGGATTCACAAGCATAAAATCCAGTCCTCTCTAATAATTACAAATTATTATGGGCACAAGTGTGCCTGTAGATATTTCCCTTGGTGATATCAGAGTGTATGACCTACCTGATTTTATTATTTTTCCAAGTTTCTGTCAATTAATATATCGTAACGTGAAACTGACATATGTCAAAGCAAAATGTCAGCATTTCCAAAAAGTCTTCTATTTTTTTTAAAAAAGGACTGCAATGATACTTTGTTTTGAAATGTGCTTCCTAGCTAGAAAGAAGAGATACTATGGATTTGTAAACTATATCCAAAAGCTAGAAAAAATTTGGAGTGCAATACCATTGGTTTTGTTTTCTGGTAAATGAATGTTAATTATGGGACCATAGCATGTTCTTTATAGAATAAGGAAGATAATCTTGATGGAAATATGACAAGAGTAGGCAAAAGTAGCTAAAATATTTTTACAGTATGTCCAGAGTAAAGAGATAATATTCAAAATTTGCTGGTGTATGAGAAGACAAGGGAAGTATAGTATAATAGACTTGTAAGGTTATGTTGTTATAGCCACACTCAATAACAATTGTTTTAATCTCCCTGTGAGTTGATTTCGTAGTCTAGTTTATCTAGTTTATGTATCTATAGATAATTTATCTATTGAGACTCTCAGATCTCAGATGTGGCTATTGCCTCCACCCACCAAAGCATCAGTCACCTCAAACTATTTCATACATTCAGCAGCACCCAGTAGTAAACTGAACTATGCATTTATGCTGCATGGCTATATTAAGGTACAGTGGTACCTCTACTTACAAAGAGCTCTACTTACAAAATTTTCGACTTACAAATTTTTTTTCGAGAAAAAAAT
>JAEANM010012006.1:0-15009 GCA_017656035.1 Myanophis thanlyinensis | reverse complement strand
ATCTCCACAACAAAACTCACAAGGCCATCACACAGCCCATTATACCAACATTAACTCCATCAACCAATCAAGAGGCACCAGTGCAGCCAACCATCCCAGCACACCACGCCGTCCCACTAGTATTTATAGAGAGACAGCAGCTCCAGTCACACACTTCTTACACTGGCACAAAGCAGAAGGCACCAGCCTGAAGATGGCGAGTGGGACCCAAACAGACCTAGACCTGCCTACCTGTACCCGTGAAAATCTACGAAAACGTGAATTATTAAATGCGAATTATTTTGTGGAAAGAAGAAACAAATTCTAACTCAATAGGCTGTTCAATTACTTGTAATTGTTTTATCTGAAAATGTGCATCCAAATGTGAATGATTTTGTTATTTATATTCTTACATAAGATACTGTTATTGGCTATGTTTATTAATATGCCATAAACTAAGACTGCACCCCATATAAAAGAATCTATTCATATTTGAAAAATTAGTAATCCTATTTAACTGAGGGATACACCTGAAAGCTGAAATTGCTTAAAATAACTAGTTAAAAATGGAGTATTGGGGAGAAATGCCATCAGGACAACAGGATTGGAAATATATCACTAGCAGATTAACATGAGGAATTTTTAGAGGATCAACATAATATATAAACCAATTTTTCCCAAATTATTCACGCCAGAAGTATGGAACTCCAGCTCCTATATTTCCCAATAGCATTATACAACATGTATGATATCTTAAGTTATTAACAAAGGCTACAATTGAAATTAACATAGGCTACAATTGAAATCCTTCTTGGCTGATGGATCATCTCTGACTTCATCAAAATTCACATCACTTGTCATTCACAGACAAGTGACAAAAGGGGCAGAAGATTCTCTTACGGTGTTTCTTTTGGATATGGTGACCCAATAACTGTTATATGTACACACACACACACACACACAGCTTAGAGATTTCTGTTTCTCTGATCATATGTTTAGAATATCCTCAGATTAGTATAAACATAGAATTATGAGTACACCGGCACAAATGTAATTCTGTACAAGGTGCCTGTGCTTCATTTGGATAGTGCTCTTCTTTGGTTTTCCTTGTACATTTTATAAGTATGGTTATAAATTTAACTGGGATTTGAAGATTTGTATTTAATTAGTTTTTATATCAGGATCGGTTCTTTTTATTACAGTCACTGACCAATATAGAGACAAAAAGTAACAGACAGGAAATAAAATACAAAGGTTTAATTAGTTTTTATATTGTTTTAATATAAATTGTTGTTTAAGAATGTTAACCTCATTAAAGATCCCATTATGGAATGAAAGGTGGAATATATTTTAAGAGATATATAAATGAAACAATGTAATGAACCCATATTTATCCAGCATATACGTACAGTATACTTACAATCTACACCCTCATGTACATAGTATACTAATTTCAAAAAACCAAGTCATACCCCATAGTGGTATTATATCCTTTCTAATGGCAAAGGAACTATTATATGTATGTAATTATATGCGTATTTAATTGGGCATAACCCACATGGAAAATATCTGAGCTTTTCAAAAATGTTGCAAACTGAGCCCTTTGGTAGTGCTGCTTTTTTCTCAATAAATTGCTTCACAAAAGAAATTCTAAGGCTAAGATCCTTAACCAATTTTAGTTCTATTGGAAACTCTTTAACCAAGCCTTCAGACAGCAAGGGCACTACCCCTTCCATCCATAGATCCAATAAGAACAAAAAGATTAACGTTATTCATGAGTAGTCTTATTTGATTACTTGCATTCAAAAGTAATAGTTCTGTTCAGTTCAGAATACATTTACCACGCTACCTGAATTGAAACCATTACCATAGTACAATTATAGGCCACTGTAAGTGTTACAGCAACAAGAATAAGCTTATGCAATATTACCATTTAACTCAATGGGCTGGAAGTTCAATTTCTGGAGATTTGTATAGGATCTCCCTCACCCAACTATGTGTTAAAGGTGTACATTTCAGACATAGTACTTACTCAGATAGTTAAAGTCTTCCTTTCTCTTGGCAAGGATATTCTCTTGCCTTGAAACAATACCCTGGCTGCTTCAGCTCTCTTGGACTTCTTCCTCTTCTGATCCTGAACCAAATACATCTGGCTCCCCACTAGCTCACTGACTCTGACAATCACAATCCATTCCCAGTCAATCCACAGTGGGAGCTATTCATCCTGTTGGTCTCAATCCTACCTCATCACCAATGCCTTGGGGATTGGGTGATTCCTTTTATGGGTGGAATTTGCAAGTTCATCTCTGTCTGCATCCCTTGCCCTCCAACCACAGGTAGACATCTCAGCAAGGCATAGAGTTTTAGAGAGCCTTGGTGGTTTTTTTCTTGACCTCTACTTTTTTCTTTATCTGTTCCCTAACTGGAAGCCTTTGTGTCTTATCTTTCTTCTAAAGCCACTTCTAAATCCTTGGTAATCTTCTCCTCACTTTAAAGCTTTGCTTCTGTTCTTTTATTCTTGAGGAATCTTACTCTGACTCCTTAAGTCACCTCCCCAAACTAACCACTTCCTTTTCCTGGGCATCAATTTTAGTCAAGCCTGTTTGTGTCTCTTACAGTTGTGAGATCCTCTCCTAACTAGGCTTCTTTCACTACTCTGCCCAAACTCTACATTTTGTTTCTTCCTCTCAACTTTTTCAAAAAGTTTACCTCGTCCTCCCCCTCACCTTGCTTCAGAAGGTCCCCAATTTCAACTTCCTTGCAGGCTCTACTCTGACTCTTAGAATCCCTTTATGTCTTTCTCATTATTTATTTACTTAATTTATTTTTATTCTACTTCATCTCCATAGTCTCTTCCTACATTCAACTAATTATAACTACTTGGCATTCCTTTTCCCAGCTTCCAGATTATTTCCCTGTTTCTCACAGCAAATCCCTCCGAGTATGAACTGGCTTTAGAAATTTCCCCAATTTTATTGGAAAGAACAGTGTGGTAATTTAGAGGTGAAGATGCTCACTTCCCACTCAGAAATTAAGAGTTCAATCCTAGGCTGTGACAGAGGTTTCGCTATCAGGGCATAAAAAGAAAATATCTGCTGTGAACCCTATGTAGGCATCAGGAAGGGTATCTGACCAGTAAAAGCTCAGCTCCATTCAGTTGTCCTGAACTCCACTTGGAATAAAGGGATTAAAGAGTATTTTAAAAAATGGAATTACATTAAAAGAAATACTTGTATGCTTCTTGTCACTCCAGCTCTTGTATGCTGCCAATGCCATAAGATCACAGAATTGCTTTCACACCAGTTCAGAATCCTTATACATTGGTCCTTAATCAAAGGTTAGGCAACTCAGAACCAGACATTATTCACCTGCAAACTCAAGCAAACTTTTCTCAATCTTTGCCAGAGATTCCACTAATGTGAATGCTTCATTTATTTTTGGTTAAGCTGTTCCTTTACTGAGACTATAATTAGCAAGCCAATTAGCTAAAACTTTTAATATCAAAACATTCCGCAAAGCAGCAAGTTCTGTAACTAAACTGCTTCAATAAAACGATTTCCATTCTAATTGTTAACTTTGGGGATGTTTGGCTTTTTAAAAAAAAAATATGTTGAAATAGAGAAGCATCAGCGAAGACTATTTTTTTTTTAATATCTAGTCATAAATATGTTTCAGTTCATCAGAATTAACACTCACATTCTCCTGTGTCAGGATGTCTGGTTGCCAGGCTATGGCTAATTAGGCTGTGGTGATGGTAATTTGCAATGAAACATTGCATTTTGCAGCAAATGAAAAAAAGGATGAAAAGACCACTTGCCTTTTCAAGGCCTCTTCCTTAGTAGCCTCCTTTTGGAAAAAGACAGTGCATGTGCATAAATTTAACTGCTAGCTCTAGTAGAAAACTATTGATAAACAATCTACTAGCACTGAAACAAGATAGAGATGCATTTGCTCGGCTTCTACCATTTTGTCCCCTAGCTAATTATAATAATAAAACCAGAGGCCAGGCCATGAACTGAATGCAGAAAATTCCGGAACTGTGACAGCTTGTGCAGCTGCTTCCAGCAATAGTGCTGGTGAGATCAGTGCTTTTCCAAACTTATTCCTTCATTATCCAAAACTGCTTATCAGAAAGTTCTTTTTGCCCAATGTAGCAAAAATGTAGCAATGTCAACTTAAATGTCCCTCTTGTAATTGGGTAATGGGTTCGTGTGTGGTTGACCAAGCAAAAAACAACTTTTCACCCAATTTACTTCCCAAGTTTGGGAAGCACTAAGCTAGATCAGTGGTCCAACTACCTTAACTATTCTATGATTCACTGTTTCTTGGATCACCTATTTTCTAATTTATAACTTGAGCCCACCGGAGGAGTCAGTGGAGTCCCAAGTGTCTAACTCACCAAGCACAACAGGAATCTCTTCACATCACAATTCTCACAAGCAATTCTCAACAGGCCAATAATTTTGCCATATGCTCAGTTCGGCCTTCGACAACTCTTCCTTCTGTCCCACGCTTGTCTACCCAGTCTCTTTATTGTATCTAAATCATTTTTTTGGCTCTTACAAAAATAAACTGAAACCAATCAATACTACAATGGCTGATATTACTTGGGATTTTACCCCCATGCCTTCTGTATCATTTTTCTCCTATTCCTGCCCATCTTTTCCGTATGTGCGCCTTTCTAGCAATCTCATTCTCATTCTTTTCCAGCACCCTATTCCATTTCTCTTCTATTGTCCATCTTCTATTTCCCATTCACGAACATTGAACTCTACATACAGTTTGTTATGGATTTATTTTTCAGAAAGAAACATTCTGCCTTTTGTTGGGCTTTTTTCATGAAATATTCATTTTGCTGTTATCTATCATACTTCTGCTTTATATTTGCCAGTCTCTATTATCTTGTTTTCCAAATAAAGAGATAGCAAATCTTTGTTCCGTGTTTATGTGCGTGCGTGTGTGTGTGTGTGTGTGCGTGCACACATGTGTTTATGCTTATGTTTGTGGTGGTGGATGGTGGTGTATTCCTCACCAATCTTGATACTTTCACTATTTCACGAAATTAAAGTTGAAAAGTCTAACCATTTTAAAGGGTCTTTGAAGCTGTTTGGCTTCTACTGACAATACAAAGAAAATAGAAAAGAAAATCAATCAACTAAAAAAATGGAAGAAAAAGCAAAATAGGTTTCACACTGATAAATGAAAAGCGAGTAACAATAGAGGAAATTAATGTCTAATGAAAAATGAGATGATGCAATGTCTTAGGTGCTCTGGAAACAAACATACTGTTATGTTCCTTACAGCTTTTGAAGAGTGTCTTTATGAGGCTCAATCAATCCTTCCTAAGCAATTTGTTTAATGTATAATACAGGGACAGCTTTTCCCAAAAATGTTCTCTCCTTTTTGGAGACAATATTAGTAGAAGCAGAAAAGGCCAGACTGTTATTCCAGAACTGGGGGGGGGAGGGGGGGGGAGAATCAGTATAATGCTATTGTATTTTTATTGTCCTGACATGCAAAACTATAAAGAATACTTGCAAAGAACTTAGAAGCCAGTAAATGTAAACCAAACTGTAGTTTGAATTGTATATACAATGACAATGCTGATGACACACAGCTTGACTTCTTGCTTCCATCTTCTAATCTCAAGGATGCTCTAAACTCTGAGCATGTATCTGGGGAGTTTTTCAGAGTAGATAAGGGCAAGCAAGTTTGAAGCCAAATCAGCAAGGATTTCTGAATGTGGTTACATTCTACCAAATTATCCTCAATACTGTACTTACTATTCAGGCACAAATGACATCTGTGGGCAGGAATACCAGCTTGGGGGAATGACTAGTTGCAGCTTTAGCTAGAAAAGGCTGACCTTGTTTCA
The DNA here is from genome assembly GCA_017656035.1 of Myanophis thanlyinensis. NCBI lineage: Eukaryota > Metazoa > Chordata > Lepidosauria > Squamata > Homalopsidae > Myanophis > Myanophis thanlyinensis. Next base: position 9,155 of record JAEANM010012006.1, on the reverse strand, counting down.
ATAAAATATGTCCTTGTTACATCCAGGCTTGATTATTACAGTGTGCTCTATGTACTGTTTTTAAATAGTGTCCATAAAGTGCAATATGGTGCAGAATTTAGCAGCTGGAATTCTGTACAAAGCTAAATGTTTAGATAATGTTATACTTGAGGTAGGGCAACCATTCTCTTATTTTCCAAACAAATGAAAGGGGCTAATATTGGATTTTAAAACCCACCTAATTTGGATTAGGTGAATACTGTTAGCAATTTTATCTAAATGAATACTCTTGTTAAACCCTTAGTTGTTTAAACATTATATGAAAATGAGAATGGCTACATTTTTACACATCTATTAGAAGGTGCTATTTCCATTTAATGTATTGATTTAGTTCTGAACTAGAAATTATCTGATTGCTTTGGGATGTGTTTAGAATGCCTGCACAAAGGATAGTATGCAACTGAAGCATCATGACTTGATGTTTACATTGCATGCAATCTCTTATGCCTTCTAGAAGAACATTAGAATAAAACTGATTGATCATCCTTTGCTCATCTTTCCAGCTGTCTACCTCACATAGTAGCCAATCAAAGGCATCTAAAAGACTTACAAATAGGAGATCAAGGCAGATTTCTTCTCCCATTGTTGTTCCTGGGTACCTTATAAGATAATGGTGGACTATCCCTTGCCTTGACAGCAACCAGTCATCAAGTCTAGTAACCACTAGTAGACCTGTCTTCTAGTAATTTGTCTACTTGGCTTTTGAGGCTGCCTAAGCCAACAGCCAGTACCATATTGGTAGTGGTATATTCCCTAGGCTGTTTATGTCCTACATGAAGAAATGTTACCTCTTACCAGTTTTAAATCCTCTTACTAGTCAGTTTCATTGAGTAGCCTCTAATTGTAGTATTATGAAGTTGTTGTTGTTGTTTTGTTTTGTTTTGGCAGGGGATGAAATTCCCCCTGTTCATCCTTTTTTTTTACTCTGAGAGATTGCAGGAGGCTGGGAAAATAACAGGAGGAACATTAGCCAAATCTAACAAAGAGATAATAGAGGAGTTTCTAAATGGCTTATTTCATAAACAGCAGCTCAGTCCAAGCTACAAACCCTCAGAAAAAAAATATATATATGTCCAAAATGTGGCTCTTATTCCCAATCCTGCCACTGAAAACACTTTATAGAGATCTGTGCAATTCTTGCTTCGTTGTTCATATTGTTCTGTGAGGGGTTGGCATTTACTAGGCATATTTTTATAAACCTTTTGCTCTTAATCAAAATGACCTTTTGATTATCTCCTCATAAGCATTTCTTTCCTGTGAGCTGAATAGCTCCAACTTGTTGCATCCTGTCTCGTGCAATTTCTTGCCCTTTTCTGCATCTCCTAGATATCCCCCTCAAGGTGTGGTGACCAGAGCTATATGCAATATTCTAAATACCACTGCACCATAGATTTATATGGAGATGTTATAATAACAACTGGTTTATTGTCTATCCCTGACACATTATATCAGTTTACATAAAATATAAGTTAGATTTTCAGGGCATAAGTCTATCCCAATGTAAAAAGGTTACCCAGTGGGCTAAACATAGATATAGGTAACAAAACAAAACAGCTGTCCCAGTCATTGCAATCTTTTATATGAGAGGAGCCAAACCAGTCAGATGGACTGGTTGCTTCAAAACTGTGAGGTGAGTCAGAGGAGAAAACTGAAGAGCAAACAGCTGTCTCAAGGTCACTCCAAGTTGTAATCTTTACCAGAAACATGAACCAAAATCCTAGGACTAGTTGTTTTTTTTTAAAGGCCCAGTAGAAAAATAGACAGCAGTGTAATAATTGTGTAACTCCATCAATAAATTCTCTGAAGTCTCATATAATTTTAGCTGTTGACTAGTTTTTCAGTATTCAATACTCTGAATAACAGAATAATAGACTTGGAAGGAACCTTGGAGGTCTTCTAGTCCAACCCTTCCTCAAACAAGAAACCCCATACCATTTCAGACAAATGGTTGTCCAATCTCTTCTTAATAATCTCCAGTATTGGAGCATTCACTACTTCTGGAAGCAAGTCATTCCACTGTTTTATTGTTCTCACTGTCAAGAAATTTCACCTTAGTTCTAGGTTGCTTCTCTCCTTGATTAATTTCCACCCATTGCTTCTTGTCCTGCCTTCAGATGCTTTGGAGAATAGGGCTCTCCAAAGCACCAATCAATGGTTGATTATGGAGAAGTCTGTCCCTTGAAGACCTTCAGATCTTTAAGTTCTGATTTGGACATTTCTTTACCTAGCATCAACTTATGCTCCCTTGCATCTCAACCAAACTCCCTGCTTCAAAATAACATTTTCCCAGGGGCCCCAAACCTACTTCTTCAGCCTCAGAATTTCCAGGAGGAGTCTCCCCCTTACTAAAATCTTCCTCAGGAATTTCTACCTCCTCTGCAGAAATGGTGTCCTCTAGGAGGAAGATCACATTGCTAATCTTCATCATGTATGGCACGGGTGTCAAACTCACAGTGTCACAGTGTTGTTCACATGAAGTTTCATGACGTTTTTCTCTTCGTGGAGCTGTTTTTCCCATTACAGAGCTAGGGTGAGGGCGTATAATGCATCCAGCCCACGGGCTGCCAGTTTGATACCCCTGATGTAGTGAATCTGATTCCACGAAAATCTTAGTTACATTTAACCAAACATTATACTCTCAGACTTTTCCTATCAAGAGAGGAAGATTAAAATTTGGGTTCTTATCACTTTCCTGTTCAAGTTTTTTTTCTTTCTTCTTCAAAATTCAAGTCATTCAGGATCAGCCTGCCTTTCAATTTGTTCTCTCATTGAACATCCCCCATACACACACACCTAATACATTTCCTAGGAAAGCCATTTGAAAATACTGGGTATGCAGTAGTTGCTTATAATAATGACTCTTCCGCTAAGCAGCCACACACCAAAATCACAATCAGGAAACCAATCAGTAACTCTCGCTGGCATTCCTTTTGGCATAAGGAAAGCAGCTCTAGGAAAACAAAGTTAAGGTTGCTGAGTCTTGGTGGGGGTATAAATAAGAAAACAAGTGTAATTGATCTACTGCTGTGTCAAATGGATGCTAAAGATTGCCAAGTATGTTGAAGCATAGTGTGATATTGCACTCAATGGAGCCAATTTGTGTTTAATTTATCAGGGGAGGATGGAAGTGTTAGATTGTTCCTTTGTTTTGCAGTTTAAGAAAACAACACTATGAAGGAAGACTCTCTGGAAAAACTGTTAGTAGAAAATAGTTTTATTTTTCTTAATTCCATTCTTGATGAAATGGGTTGAATGGCCTTTAATCAGACTATTCTTCAATGCCAGAAAGGCAATGCAAGCAACTTAATCTCCCATAGTAGCATCAATTTAATTGCTAACATCTTTACTTAGCCCATTTCTTCCCCCAAGCTTTTTGAAACTTCAATCTTCAAATAGTGCAACAAAGGGCATGCCTTTTTTTTTTTCAAAGACCTAAAGAGATGTAAGATTTTCATTTATTTTATTTGAAATTGGGTGGATGAGTGAGCATAAGATAACAAAAGAAGCAAGAGGTAGGCCATCTAAAGCTCTTTTCTGTGACCCAAGAGTCAACCAAAGCCTAAATGTTGTTTGGTAAATCCCTTTGTTCTGTCCCTAGAGACTGCTGATGGATTCAGTTAATGTTATGGGTGACATTCATGTCAGTTTAACCTTTAGAGTATTTTAGTGCCCCACAGTAATACACAGTGAAAATCATACAAGAAACACTTAACAGTGTTAACTTTATTATATGCCAAACATATGTTTTTTTTCAAGATTCTGTATGTATGTGCCTTTACCTCTTTCTTATTCATTTTGTTCATAAATATATATTTTACAATGGCATACCTTAGGTTAATTGTGTGCGCAATAACATTTTGTATTTTTCTTTTTGAAATATGGAGTGTGGTGGGAATAAGGCTGATGTGGATTACGACTGAAAGAAGTAATTCACTGTTTTCACCACATTGCCCTCTGAATGAAAGGCCATTTCTCCAAGCATGCTACTGGTACCATAGTGTTGTTCTTGATTAAATACTAATTTGATTTTTCAAAGAGAGTCTGATGAGGCTTTTTTTTTAAGAGAAATGATGGCATGAGGGAAGAGTTAATATCAATTTTCTCATGCCATGTAATTAGCCCAATACAGTTTTCTTGCCATCTTTGTGGTAGAGAGAGAAGAGGGAAGGAGAGGGGAGGGGACGAAAGGAGATTCCAAGCACTAAATACAAATGCTGAAGTTTTTAGTTTCACCTTTAACTTCTTTCCTGTACCAAAGCAGCTCAAAAGAATGCTTCTCTGTATTCATTGTCAATACTGGTTATTCAACCATCACTTTCTCCCAGTTGCTGTAGCAAAATAGGTTATATATAGTTGCCCATAGCAAAATGATTGGATGCCTAAGGATAAGATATAAAAGAAATAACCTGATCTGTATCCTTTCTACAACTGGTTCGTAGCTAGTGTGTATGTATAAATTCTACAGCACATTACCTTTTGTCTCTGCCACTGACGTTCCACTCATCCATAAAGAGATAGCTTTTTTGTGTGTTCCTACAACTACCAAAAAAGTAAGAGCCAACTTTGTATAACAGTTGTATAACATCAAGGTAGAAACCAGGAGATCAGGAATTCTACCCCCTACCTTCTACTTTGGACACAAGGCCAGCTAGATGATCTTTGATTAGTCATTTTCTGCCAGTCCTATGAAGAGGACAGTGGCAAACCACTTCTAAAAATCATTGCCAAGAAAACTGCAGGGACTTTTCTAGGCAGCTTCTGATAATCAGATATGGTTAAATGGAAGAAGGGAAAAAAATAGGTGGCAACATGCATCAATGATGCTTGTCTTATAATTGTGTTCCCACTGTACAAGTCCATTGAGTCTTGATAGCTCCCACTTTCTGTTCTTCCCACTTACTCTCTCTAGCCTTCTGTATCAATTTGGTGGGTTTTTTTAAGTTATTTATAAACTTCACCAATGGTGCCCTAGACCATTAAAAGCCATCTAAAGCATGGGTTGGGTCTAGATTCAAAGTAAATGTGTATGATTCAGTGGAACTTTTTACTAACCAATCCCACTGAGATCAACAGGTATATTATATTTCTAATCTGGGATAGATAAAGCATGTGTTTATGTCTAGCCACACAGAACAACACATAAATTCAGATATCTCTCAAAATATTTTCCACAATATTATCTTCTATGGAGAGGAGAAGGGGGAGCAAAATGAGTGTCATGACATCGTGATGCCCCAACTCCTTTTCTATGTGCACATATTTACATTAGGGACATAGCTTGCATTGTGACATTGCAATGCTCCTTCATCATTTTGATGAAACTGTCAGATGCTTTAGATGTCTGCTTTGAGAGGAAACAACTCTTCCTTACAAAATGAAATAGGGATGGTTTTCCCTGAGGAAAACATTCCACAACAAAAGCAACACAAACCAAAAAAAGGTATCTCCATCTTATAGAATTGCCAAACCTTTAGTCAGTCCTGGAAAAGAGGTTGAATACCTGGCTTAAGGATGAAAGAGGGCAGGCAAGGCCACAATTGCACCCTATCATGTTCCTTTGAATAAAATTTAAGGGGTTTGGGGGTTTTGGCAACCACAGACTTGCAGAAGATAATCAGCATGGCCACCCATTTAAAATTGGTTCAGCATTTTAAGAGCCCCCATGATCTTACTATCAACCTAAAATAATAATCGACCTCAGCAAAATTGTAGATTTATGTACAATCATGCCTGCCTTTCCTCCCTTCTCTGAATCTTTAAAGCAGTGATCCATTCACCTCACTGAACAAAATATATTATAGGCATCTACTTGGTATGAAGGATTGTAGCTGCCAGCAACTTATTTTCCATGTGACAATTCCATCCAAACATCTCCTTGGTTTTGCAATAAAATGAATGAGGTTCAGCTGCTCTCTTGCTTTAAAAAATAAAAAAGGAAGAAGCCAATTTTTAACTATCTTACAAAACAAAGTTATGACTGCTAACAAAGGAAGCACTAGTAAGTAAAACAATCTCAATTACTTTCTTAATTTAAAAAATACTTGTTTCTCAGTTTTTCTCCTGCCTTCTTATTTTATGCTATGTTAAACCTTTATATCCATGCCCCAGCTATTTCATCCATCAGAACAACACCTTGATTTAGTAAATATCCAATATTTAAGACCACTTTATCTGAACCCAGATGAACTATATTTTTATCAATGAAAATAATTAAGAAAGGTTTGCTGTCACAGCACCGCTCTGCACCAAACTTTTCTATTGTACAACTGTAGCAACAATTTGAACAATAAACCCTACATTTGAATCTGTTGGGAAAAAAAGGTAATACAAATTTGAGGGGATTATAATTTGTAGGCTAATTACATTAGACAAGATACGTGTTGTAATACAAGAGCCATCTAAAGAGGTAAAATGGAGAAAGATTCAGAAGAGAAGAATTATAATTCATCATTAAATAATTATGTTTACCTCAACAAGATGTGATATTTAAACTCAAACAGGATAAACTTCAAGTGTCATTGTATTTCTCTGCCTGCAAGTTTTTTAGCATACAGTAATTCCATAAATTCATTTTTCTTGCTTAGAATTAACCTTTGAAAATCTAGAATCTTGACAGCCATCCCTTTCAAATATGTTTAACTAGCAGTCATTAATGTACCACAACATTTATTTGCTTGTTTGCTTATTTACTTATTTAGATTTATTGTTGCTGCCAAATTCTAATGGATTCTAGTAGGATACAAACACATGCACTCACCTCTCCCAAAATCGATAAAAACAGAGGAAAAAAACCTCAAACAGTGCTGACAGCCTGGTTTAAAATGATCAAAAATCAACACACACATCAAACCCCCTCCAAAATGAAAAGGGAATGGAATGGAATGGATGAAAAAAAGGACATCAGAAGTTTATGCTAAGCATACATTATCCCAACATGGTCAACCAAGGCATGAATGTTATTCCAGATGCCCAGCTAAAGCAAGAAGGCTTTATATTGGGCAGCAGCTATATAGAAAGATCCTGGAGGCAGAACATCACTTTGGTAACAAGAGCAAATACACAATTTCACACTGCATGGGAGAAGACAACAGTAAGCCACTTCTGTATTTTTTTTCAAGAAAACAGACAGAGTAAAGTGATTAATGATATAGAGCCAGATGATGGGTCCTTCAGTTCAGATGGCACTCCAGATGCTACTGAGAAAGACCTGAGGATCTTTTGGAGGACTAATGGTGATTATGACATGGTGAGAGTAAAGCCTTTGGGATATCTACTTGTGGATGTTGCCATGCAGGAAAAGAAAATCTTCCAAGATAAAATTACAGTGGGAATGTAGAACATTACAAGTATGAACATTGTGAAAGATGAAAGGTGTTAGGCATTGCATCTTATGCATCAGTGAATTGATATGGACTAAAATTGGACACTTTCAGTCAGACTGTTTACTACTCAGGACACACACACACAGAGAGAGAGAAGGAATGGCATTGCTTTCATAATCAAGAAGGCTATAGAACATGATTACAGTGCAATCAATGACCAAATAACATCAGTGGTACTTCATGAACAACCCTTTAATAGGAAAATTATCCATGTTTATCTTCTAACCATTGATGCAGAAGAAGAGGAAATTGATGGTTTTTATTGTCAAGTTCAATCAGAAATTCACATAAGGTGCTAGCAAGATGTACTGCTATAGTTGAGGGGTGTCAAAGCTGGAAATATTAAGGAGGAAAATGTGATTGAACTGCATGGCCTAGGAAACAGAAAAAAGCAGGAGAACAATTGATCAATTTCTGCCAATCCAATTATTTCTTCATTGCTAACATTGTTTTCAAACAACCAAAATGATGCTGATATATAAAGATGTCACTGGATGGAGTACACAGAAATCAAACTAACTGCTTCGGTAGAAGGAGTTGAAAGAATTCAGTTATTACAGCAAAGCCATAGCCAGAAACTGTGAAACAGATAATGAACTGCTGAATGGAAGAGGCATATTGAACAGCAATAGAAAAGGAATATATAAAATTTCCAGTCATACCATAGAAACAAATCTGAAGAACATAATGGCCAACCGGTTGGAAGAGATCAGCCTACATACCAATACCAGAGAAAAGAGAAATATTGTAAAATATTATACAATATTCATCAAAGTATTGTAAACTATCCTTAATTTCACAGGTAAGAAAAATAATTCTTAAGGTCATCTAACTCGGTTAAAGGCCTACAAGGGAAGAAGGATGCTAGATGTTGAAGCTGTTTTTTGAAAAGGCCAAAGAACAAGAAACTTCATGTGTACAGCATTGCTGGTGTATGATGAATAACTGAAAAATCCAAAGAATATTTTTTTAAAAAACAAAACATTAGTATGTGATTCCTTGCTTATAAAAAGGCTTTAGATTAATCACATCAAACTGGGGAATGTGCTTATTAGATGAAAATGTATTCTGTATCTGAATGTATTCTGTGTCCTGTGCTTTGTGTGATTGTACCGAAGAAGGCTCACACAATTTCGCTGCACACGTTGTGCATTGACAATAAAGGATTGAATTGAATAAAAATGGAATCACGGAACATCTCATTGTCATCACAGAAAACCTATATACTGTACATGTTGGGAAACCGTAGTCCAGATATAAAACAGTTGGATCACATTTTTATGTATATGTCTGGTAGGCTTAAAACATTTTTAAAACATAGAAAGGTGCAAACGCCTAAAGCTTAAGTTGAGAAGATTGTCATATAAAAATTCATCTTCTTTTCTGTTGCAGGAATGGGTTGGATGTCAAGCAACTTCCTTGGAAGTGAAATTTGCAAAAATATACCGGAAATCTCAAATACCATACAGCATCTTTTGTCTAACTTTGTGCTTATTATGCAGTCTCCAAGCATGTTTAAGAGTATGTTACACACCAAAACATTGTGTGAAATGTTATTCTTTGTGTTAGCTAGGTTACGTTCACTCAGAATATTTATTTCGCTGGGAAGCCTTGGGTAATGGGCTGTGTGATGGCCTTGAGAGTTCTTTTGTTGTGATGTCCTTGGTCCTGCATTGTAATCTTCTGGGTCATTTGTGTTTTGATCTCTTTTCCATTAGCCTCCTGTGTTGTAAC
>JAEANM010012005.1:0-15009 GCA_017656035.1 Myanophis thanlyinensis | reverse complement strand
AGGGGCGAAGTAGTAACTGGGGCCGCGCCTTGCCGGTAGTCAGAGGTGCTGCGTGCGCTTCTCCGGAGCTGAGATTTCCTGTGTTGTAGCTGGGGAGCGGCCCTTCGCCCTCCTCCCACAAAACGACAGGGCTAAGATTAAGCCTGGATGCTTCCCCAAAAGAATAAAGACATGGTGTCTTCGGCAGGAATGAGCAGAGGTTGGGAAAAACGGATCAGGCCTTCATTGTGCACAAGACCGCATTAAAGTGAATTTATCTTATATTTTGGCGGATGCCCTTTGGATTATTTAGCTGGCTATATATTCAGGAAGTGGTGGGATTGTTTTCTGGAAGCAGCTTTCCCCTTCCAGATGTGCTGGCTGATGATGGGGGTTGCCCTGAGACATGTCTCTGGAAAGTTCCTGGTTAGAACCATATGGGAGCTCAGCATATGGTATTGATATGGCTGCAGATGGAGCAGAACCCTGCCTTGTGAAAATGCAATGGAAAGAGCCACAATTTTGATGTTATTAAAAAACATTGCATGTGCCTTTTTTCCCCAACCTTGTGGAGATAGGATGAGGAAAGTAGATGACCAGGTTGGCTGAAGGAGGTGGCATTCAGGGGTTAGGAAGATGGCAGGGGAAGGATGATGGAAACAATCACAGTTTCTACACCAGCTGCACTGCGTAGGGAGAGGGAGAGGAAGAACCAGTGCGACTATTGCGCTGCTTCCTCACCCCCCAAAAATAATTATCCAAACCCCTCAAATGCAGCAATTGCAAGCCAAAAAAAAAAAAAAACTTTGAAGGTTGGATTACATCATGTCTCCTCCTCTTCTTCCTCTTGAGCCTCCACCCTACTAATCCGTAGAGGTAGGAAACTAGGAGTGGATAAAAACCCATGCTGTTTACAGTAGCAACTGGAAATTATTTCCTAGAAGCCCTGAACAAAAATCTTAAAAGCTCACTAATGCACTGTGTGCGTGTGTGTGTGTGTATGTGGGTTTATTTGGGTGATTTTGGAATGGAGAGTGAAAGGCGAAGTGGGTAAGATCTCTTTATAAGGCAGTTTCTCAATCTACTACTAAAATTGATACTATAGCTGTCTGGTGTACCAAAAAGTATGAAGCACAATTAGGCTGTTGGGACAAGGTTTTGTGCAGAAGACAGCCAGGGGAAGCCTTTTCAACCAGGTTTTTTTTCTCCCATAGTGGAGCTCTCCAAATGTGTTGGACACATGTTGTGATCTGACCCATTTGGAAGTCATTCAATTAGAGAAGGCTGCTTAGTGCAGGTGCGTTGTAGAAATAGACCCTTATGTTTCATTTTCTAATGTGCAGTTCGCTTTTACCTTGGTCAGGCATCTCCCAAGAGCATTTTAACTGATGATGATCTTTCATCTTCATTCAGGATTTTATTATTATTTTAACTAGAATTGCTGCATGATTGTGAAATGCATGATATAGTGAGAAAAGGAGGGATGCAATCTCAGCTTTCATTTCCCATAGTAGAAAGAAAAAGCCCAGGTGTGTCTTCTTTCCCTTTTTGCCACTGGGAGGGGTTACATCATCAGATCTGACTCCCCCTTCACACAACCCTATATGGGCGGGGTGGCTGGTTTAACATGATGTTAGCTACTTTCATCAGGTAGCCAAAGTAAGGCATATTTTTTCTCGTTGCCTAAAATACCAAGCTAGATGTTATTATATACTATATGAAAAAAAGATCAAAGCTTGAATGTATAAAACCTGGATTCTTATCCTTCAAATCACAGACAGAGGGTTTCATACACTAGTTTTGTTGATTTGCATTCTTCGTTTTATTGAGGTGTGGTCCAGTTTCCTGCTCTGCATTGCTCTGATATATTATGTAAATCGCTATGCCAACTTGCCTCACTGAAAGAACATCCAGTAACTGGATTCTGGGAAGATTTCAAACAGGGTTGCTCATTAGGTGTGTACAAATCCTGTAACTTTTTTTTTTTTAATGAGAAGCTTACTTTGGGATGTCCTTTAATCGCTGGCAAGCCACTGCATTGTGAAGTCAGTTATGCTTGCCAACAGAGGATTTCAAACTGCAGAGGATTTTGATGCATTTGTTGATCTTCCAATTTCATAGAAAACTTCCAGACACATCTTCACATCCATCCATCTTGCGTATTTAACAGGAAATAAGTATTTGGATACGACTCTTGCAGCATCAAATAGCTATTTAGAACAAAGCTTTAAGGGAGATACTCAGTTCTTGGATAAGAATATAATTTTTTCAAATTCAGCATCCTTTTTAAGAAAATCTAACTTGATTGATTGGCAGGTTTAAAACATTTGCATCTTACTAAACTATTAAATATTGATTAGGCTAATTAAATATCTTTAAAGCATTTATGTAGCCACACATAACCGAACTCTACATAAATAACTGACTATATAAATGTTCTAAATAAATCATAATCTCTTTGCACTGACAGTGTCATACAGAGCAGAATATCCTTCTTCCTCATCAGTTATTACAGAGTGGGACTATTGATTAGTTACTAAAGCTTCAAAGCAGTGCTTTATTTTTGCAAACATAATAGATCGGCAAGTTCCAATGATTGCCTTGACAAAAAGATAAGATTATCAGGTTTTTTAAAAAAAGAATTAAAAGCATTTAGCATTGAATATATCATACAAGGTGTGTCGTTCTTGAAGAGAAATTACCTAAATAGTTAGTCCTTTATTTTGCATGCTTGTTTTTGTTACCCGTTGCTTAGTGGTAGGATAGGTAATATGGCTGTAATGAAAACCTGATGCAAAATGCATTTGGAGGGGGGAGGGTCTGTTTCTTGACCATCAGAGTAATAAAGAAGGCTCTCCAGCTTTCTGGGTATTTCATACTCTTCCCCCCTCCCATGCTGTCTCAGTTCTGTTTGCACGATCCACTGAAGAGAAGAATGATTTATTGTCAATTGCTCTTGGATGTGCCAAGCATTAATATAATGTTATATCATCTTGCCTCTGAGTTGCTGCTGCATTGTGTGCTTTGACATAGCTACAGGTAAACAATGTTCTGAAATACTTTTCTATTCTTTACATAGGCCGATCAGCTGACCGAAGAACAGATTGCTGGTGAGTATTCTAATTGGAGGGAGATGGTTTCTGTTGGCCTAGCAACTTATTGCGAATACAAAAATATTGCAGAACATTCTTGGTGGCTGCCATTGCTTGGCTATTTCTCAAGACTTCACATTCCTGTTGGTGTGCATTGATCTTACAAAGACAAGAAAACATCACATTAAATTGTTTTTCATTCAGTAATTTAAATATGTTCCTGAAAACATATATGTTTGTGTTCATTTCTATCTAGATAACTGGTTACCATAGGAATTGAAACCTGCAGGCTAGTTATGCAACCCACATCCTTTTTTGTGTACACAGTTATAAAGCTGTATAAATATAAAGAATGCAACTATGAAATGGATACGGTCCTTTGATTTCCTCTGTATGTTTGCTTAGGTACCAATCAAAACCACTTATTTCAACATTAAAGAGCTGAAGTTTTCTGATGCATTGGATGGCAGTTCCTGGGCTAAGCACCGTTTCTCATGAAAATTACAATGCTTATTTATAGCTTTGTATCAAGGCATATTTATCTGAGAATAAAAGTTCTGAGAGTTCTGAAAGCTAAAAAGTATACAGTCCAAAATTATTAAAGTAATTGGGATTTTTCAGAGAGAATGATAGCTCTTGCCAAATTTAATTGTCCATAAGGATTGCTTACGCCTAAGTAAGCTCACAGTAATAAATATACAAGATTTTGGGTGCATGTAGATAAAATTCCTGATCACAGACTTATGAACAAGTACTGCCTTTTCCCCTCTTCCTTTGTTCTGTTACTTTTTGGTTTATCAAATCACAATGTCTGCTTGGTTTGCCCAAGGTTGTAGCTAAATATACCAAAGGGAAAAAGCCAGTTGCATTGGCTAGGTCAAGCGTGGGCTGAAAAGTCCTGAGTAGTCATTCCTAATTTTTGTGACTTTTTTGTCCTGCTCATCCCCTAAAGTGCAAAATTCGGCTGTGAAGAGGAAAAGGTACTTTACATACATCATGGGTGTGTCAGCTGTACATTTTCCTGGCTCGAGGTGGTTGAGATAAGGAGCAGGCAAGAGAGCACTGACTTGTGCTCTTTAGCGCTTATTTTTTTGGCACAACTTCTTTAAGAAGCTGCCGAACAGTATAATGAGCTTATGCTGGACCTCAACCCTTTGGGGATCTGAATACTGCACAACTTGCATTCAGAGCTTCGTGCCTGATTGCATTTCTCCCTGCGCATGTTATGCTTATAGTCATGCTGCACCTGCTAAGAGAGTCTGAGATACAAACCAGGAAGCCTAGTTCAAACCCTACTTCTGTTGTAAGTAATCTCTCTTTTTTTTAACATTCTCACCAATTTTGGAAGTATTATTTCCAAGTAAATAATGACATCTCTCACACACACATACATATAAATTGTGTGATTTGCATGATGACATCACCCCCACCATCATGTCACTGCATCAGGCCAGGGAATTGGCTTGTTCAGTAGGGCATCAAACAGGAAGCTTGATGTATTATTATCGTGTATTCAGGATGGGGTAATAGTTAACCTTCAATTTCAGGGTTAAGAGATCCCAAGTGTGAATGAACTCTTAAGAATATTACCACTTGGTTGAATCAAAGCATAAGTATTGCACGCAGAATTCTTTACTCATGCTCTGTTTCTGAGATTCGGGCAGTCTAGAATAGGATCCTGTTTTTCACATTGGAACTGTGTATTCAGAAAACCAACAAGTAGGACTTGAGTTCTGTAAGTCCTTGCACTTATATCCCATGCTAACTAATATTGAGAGACTTACTACATCTAGACCTGGAGCTAATAAATAGCTGTCATGATAGTCTCCATGAGTTTGTCTATTCTCTTTTTTAAAAATCTACAATGACATCATACTGAAGATAATTAGGTGCTCTGTGAAGTACTTTTAATTAGCTTCGCTGGATGACATATTTAAGTGCAATGGGAGAAGAAGATGCAGTGCAACTGTAAATGTTGCATACAATGTGAAGGCTTTAAAAAAAACGCATGTGTGCAATATCTAACAAGGAACTGTTGGTCTTTGATCCTAATATTTATACTCATTTGTTCTTTCCTTCAAAAGGGAGAAAGAAGGTTTCTTTTGCAGCTAATGTGTTTATAATAATTATGAATGCAATATATTATAAATACAATTATATATCATAGCTGTCTTTACGATATCTCACTGCCACCATTCCGAGATTTCAAGTTGTTTAGGACATGGGATTTTGGATTCTTGTGATGTACGTTAGGATGAGAAAAGGAGACTGGTTCTATATATACTATATGTGTGATTTTGAACCCTACTTTCCATATTTTATATCCAAAAATATCTCCTGATGTTATGGAAATGGATGCTTTATACATGATTTGGATTATTAGTCATTCTTTGTTGACTCAATGCAATGGTTATTGTAGGCCAAAATGGCTGCATCCAGTCTTGATCTCCACGATAGTAAAAAAGATGTTGAGACTCTAGAAAGAATGCGGAGAAGAGCAACAAAGATGATTAGGGGACTGGAAGTTAAAATATGTAAAGAACAGTCACTGGAACTGGGTATGTCTGGTTTGATAAAAAGAAGGACTGGGGTGACATGATAGCAGTCTTCCAATATCTCAGGGGCTGCCACAAAGACGAGGGAGTCAAGCTATTTTCCAAAGCAGTTGAAGGCAGGACAAGAAGCAATGGGTGGAAACTAATCAAGGAGAGAGGCAACTTAGAACTAAGGAGAAATTTCCTGACAGAACAATTAATCAGTGGAATGACACTCCAACACTAGAAGTTTTTAAGAAGAGATTGGATAACCATTTGTCTAAAATGGTAGAGGGTTTCCTGCCTAAGCAGGGGGTTGGACTAGAAGACCTCTAAGGTCCTTTCCAACTCTGTTATTCTATTCTATACTTCTCTACTTTTGACTGAGAATACTGCTCATGTCTAGCTATTCTGTACTATCTTCTTGGATCTTCCCCAAATTGCATCAATAGAATTTCTGCACTTTTACTGACGAGCATTTTACTAAGACACAGTTTTCGTCTTCAACTTAATGACCACAACTGAGCCCAAACTTTATGTTAGACTGTTGTGAATTTTGCTCCATTTTATGACCTTTCTTGCCATAGTTGTTAAGTGAATTACTGTAGCTGTTAAGTTAGCAACTCAGTTGTTAAGTGAATCTGGCTTCCCCATTGAATATGCTTGTCTGAAGGTTGCAAAATGTGATCATATGACTCTAGGATACTGCAATCATCATAAATATAAGTCAGTTGACACATGCTTTAATTTTGATCAAATAATCATGGGGATGCTGCAACGGTTGTAAGTTTGATAAACGGTCATAAATCACTTTTTTCAGTGATCTTGTAATTTTGAACAGTCACTAAATGAACTGTTGTAAGTCAAGGACTACCTGTACAGTCCAAATTGGAAAAATTGTAGGCCTGTATATTGTTAGGCATACATGTAGGCATACATGTGTATCATACTATGTGTATCTTTGCAAAAAGATGGAATGTGCCCTTAATTTGTTCCTTGTGGTACATTCGTTGGACAGAAGACTTATTTACACGTAGTGCTATCAGGTTGCTGTGTGCTGATGACTTTTTTCTTCCCTGTCCTCAGAGTTCAAGGAAGCCTTCTCTTTATTTGACAAAGATGGTGATGGCACCATCACAACCAAAGAGCTGGGGACTGTCATGAGGTCGCTGGGTCAAAACCCTACGGAAGCAGAATTGCAAGACATGATTAATGAAGTGGATGCTGATGGTAAGCATATGAAGGGATGAACCAGCTATCATTCATACATGAAGATAATTCAGTTTGTTCAAACTCGTACTTCAATTTTGGTAAAAGTTTTAATTTACACAATATGAAGGTTTGTTGCAGCTAATTACAACTGTATTTTATACTCCTGGTAAAATCTGCCATGTATTAATGATAGCTATGATTGTGTCTATATCAGGGCAATCTAAATAAATGCAGTACATGAAGTTACCTACTAGATATAATATTCCTAACATATCTACTAGGAATAAATATTATTTATTTCTGGTCTTGACATAGCTGCTGTCACTCACATATTAATTAAGTATATTATGTGTAGCCTGGGACTTATGCCGGATAAAGCCTTTTGTTGCAGATCTTAACAGGCAGACAAGTTTGTAATGGGAGATAAAATATTTAGTGGTAAGTAGGGCCTAAGCCATTTAGGACTGTAAAGTTAATATCAAAACTTTAAGCTCTGTCCCATAAGCAATTTATAATTGGAGCGGATTTTTTGGTACTGGCATCACATGACCGCTGTTGGTGACAATCTGTCAGCTGCATTTTGCATTGCAGTTTCCACTCTTTTCAACAGTAGCTCCTTATGATGAGTGTTACAGCAAACAAAATGGAATGCAACCAAGGCAAACCATTGCCAAATACAAGTACCTCAAGGAAGGTCACAGCACACACAGTAGGTATAAATGGAACCCAACTTTCAAGGTTATTGACTTCTCTGGATTGGATGGTAAAGAGCAATATCACCAGAAAGTTTCCTCTGTATACTGTTGGTATCTGATTACTGTCCCCAGCAGTTTTCTATAGATGTTGAGACAGATTATATCTATAGGACATGATAGATAAGATAGATAAACCAGATTGTGAACAATTAGGTTCCACACAGAGTCAAACTGGAAGGATCAAAGCTGCTGTGATGTTCCTAAGGTTCAGTCCTATCAGATGATCCCAAAGATATCATAGTTAACAGTGTCAAAACTTTCCCAGAAACCCAGGAGAAGGAGTAGAGCTGTATTCCATCACTTCTGGTTCTGGCAGAGACCCTTGCCAATGTAATCCCATGATTAAAATGGCTCTCATAATTATTATAATTCAGTTGTGTCTGGAATCATAAAGTTTTCTCAGTTAACTTTCCCCAAAATGGACTGATTGAGTTTATTTATATTGCAGAGATTGCCAATGTCAAGGGAAAGAGTTTTCTTTGCATGGACTGCTTGCCTTCTTTATGCAATTAAGGCACATCCTTCCCTCAGAGACACATAGATTGCCGGTACTTCTCTTTACCATGATGTCAGTCTTGTCTTGAATCAGTCAAGAAAAGCAAGAATTAAATTATTGGCTGCTGATCCTCATCTCTCCATAAAGCAAATTCCAAGTGATGGGACAAACTGTTGCTAAATTTGTTTCCCTATGATTTGTCCAAGTGTGTTTGTTTGTTTGTTTGTTGAAATTATTTGCCACTAGTAGCAATAAAATTCTAAACTATGATAATAAGATTGGATGGAAGGGAACAAGGTGTGCAGGGAGTGAGGTAGAATCTGCTGTTAGTCCATCAGTCAACTCCAGGTGACAGTCTCCACTGGGGCTTCAAATCAATTGATAGAGCTAGAATTTCAGGCCCTTATGGAAGATCAGGAGCAGATCTCACCCTGGAGAGGGGATCCTAAGCATGATACAAGTGGGGGGAGCGTATCCCATTGGGATGAGATGGTTCTTCAGGTAACCTGGACCTGTCCCATGTGGGGCTTTATAGGTAATAACTAATACATTGAATTTTGCACCTGGAAGCAGACCTGCAGCCAGTGCAGAACAGCAGTGTTGGAGCACAGTTGATCAACCTTGCCAACCAAGACTAATTCTGGCTGTGCATCTCCAACATATCAGTGAAGAATATGCCACTTATAAATGTGCCACATATCAGTGAAGAATATGCCACTTATAAATAAATAAAGCAATCCTGGCCTCTTATGTGGATGGATAGATGGCAGAGAAGTAAGCATTCTTTAATGCTTCTCCAGCTGTTGCATAAACTTCAAATAGCGCTCAATTCCTGTTCAGTGTTCCTCCGCTTGTGTTACATTTGTCATCTTACTGCTTCATTATTTTCATATTCTTTGCTGGAACTGGTCTGGTCTTGCTGTGTGAGAGAAAAGAATGGGCATTATTCAGCCCATCTCTAAATTCCATAGATTAGACTGAGCACAGCTGATAAGTAAAGCACAGCTTATCAGCATAACAGCTGATAAGTAAAATGGGAAATTTTCTAACTGCATGAGGGTAAACATGCATTGGGTGCCTGAATTTCATTGCTTTAACTAAGATTTCCATCACCTGCCAGTCTCAGTAGAAGGTCCACGCCAGTTATCATGATTTCCCCAACTGCAAACAACTAGTTCCACTCAAGCAGAAAACCACTCCTAATATGTGTCCTGAACAAAATGCCTATAGTAAACCAATGCCTTGCCAGAGGTCAGAACAGCTAACTCAGGGAGATAGACTATTGGGTTGCATGATAGACAATATGCTAACAGTATCCCTATCTCCCAATGCAGTAGAATGTACTCAGATTTGGCAGACTGTCAAATGGAGTCAGTGAAATAGAAACCTTATAGGCACCAGCTTATCTATCTTCTTACCCTCTAGTTTTAGCCTCTGGGCTATGGAGTAGCTTGGCAAGAGATAGACTTCGCTTTCTCTAGCATGTGATAGACTCCAAAACTAAATTAAATCCAGGGTTAAATTCTGAGTTAAAGATGTTTTAATGGCAAGAGAATTGGCAGTGCAACTTTTTTTTTTTGTCACAAACAAAGATCAAATCTCCTTGGAGTTTATTATAATCTCCCTAGTGATTATAATATGGCTTGCCATTGCTTTCTTGGGTGTTTTTCAACTTCCAGTCTAGGCTGGGATTTCCTGATTTCATGTTATTACTAATAGGTTTGACCCTTCTTAGCATTTCCAAGGTCAGCCAAAACTGGCTAAATCCTACTACCTGCTGTGAAATAATTGTGTATTGGAGCTATGTATTTCAGATCAAACTACACATTGCCTTAGCTGCAAATTTTTATCACACATCTTCATGTCATCAACCCTAATTAGGATGGGACCCTAGCATAGTTAGGCATGATTGGGGAAACCTAACATACAAAAAGTTTCTGACTGTCAAAGAAAAGTTATTTGCATTGCTTAAAATTTTTGAGTCATTTGTTGAGACAAACACTTCAAAAGAAATAGATGGGGTGTCAAAACTCAAAGCCCGGGAGCTGGAGCTGGCCCACAGGATACTTCTATCTGGTCCGCAGGGCCACTCTGGAAATAGTAAAGGATCAGCCTGCAGTGCTTCTTCCAGTGAAAACGGGCTCCCAAGCTCCATTTTTGGCTGCCACAGCCTCCTGCAACACTCTGCCAGTGAAAATGGACCTCGGGAAGGCTGCACGGGAGGTCCGTTTTCACTGGCAAAGGGTTGTAGGAGGGTATGGCAGCCGAAAATGGACCTTGGAAGCCTGTTTTCGCTGGCAGAGCACTTGGGCCACCACAGGCGCCCCTGAAAGCAGTGATGTCAAGCTGGCCACACCCACCTGGGCCCCGGAGGTCAAACACAACCCTGATGTGGCCCTCACTGAAACCAAGTTTGATACCCCTGGGCTAGAACAAAAACTAAATTCGAATTGGCTGAATTCGATTTATAGATGTATAGATAAAACTGGGTGTGATTAATAGGATAACTGTTCACTGATTTATTAAACCATTTTTACCTTTCACGTGTTAATATTTGAGTTCTCTGGGTACTGTTCCTTAGAGTGGGGGGAACATACAGTAATAAAGGCGGATATTTGTAGCTCACGGTTGAAATGAGGGCTCCTTAGCGCTCTCTGAGCTTGGTTGCTTTCTTGCAGAGGTTTCATTACCCAATTAGGTAACATCATCAGTGCTCATGGGGGATCAAAGATTTCTTCAAAGTTAAAAAATCATCTCTGGAACAGAGCATGGCATTAAGTGGAATCGAAGCCCTATCATGCTCCTGCATATCCTCTTGCGATACAAATGAGTTCAAAATAAGAGCTTGAGTACTTTTGAATGTGACAGAAAGACAGCTTGATCAGAGGTGGTCCAGACTTTTGAAATATATTTCTAATCTGCAAAGAATGACTAACATTTTTTTGCAACTATTAATATCATCCTGTCTTGTCTACAAAATAATTTCTACACCAATAACCTAGTGGAAGAGATTCAGAGCATTACCACACTATTATCTTCCAGACAAGACAGGATATAATTAACTGCCATGATTTTATGCCAATAGACTGCGTATCAAGTTTGAGAAAGCTTACAGTTGTATATCATGTGTTGAAGACAAGAGAACCAATTTTTAATTAAATAACTGCTAATAATTGGTTAATTTGTTTAATACCTACCAATATGGAACAGTGCTTAAGAAAAGCCTTCATTGGGGCGAATTGTACAACATCCGTTCCAAAAAACCCCCATCTTTGCATCTTCTATATCTAAAACCTTTGGTGGTATAAACAGACTCTCCTATGGCCAAAAAGTTTTTATTTTTTAAAAACTGATAGCATGCATATGATGTCATAACTTGACTCAGAACCCAAATGATTCCCAGTGAATCAAGTGCAACAAGGAGTATGGATCTAAAAGTGAGTATAACCAAGAGCAGTGGTGTTTGATAGGGAAAACGGAGTGTGTTATTCTAAACTATACATCTGTGATGAAGAACTGGAACAGACAGATTAAACTGTGTCTCTTGGCAGAATGAATTATACAATTTTAAGATATGTAAATCTGGTAGAAAGGCAATGAATAGCATGAACGTTAAACAGCACTGAGGCTTAGGCATGTCAAGAAAAACAAAAAGTATGTTGAGGGCAATAGGAATAGCACATCTTTGATAAAACAAGGGGTAGGCCAAGAAAAAATAGGTGAATGAAGATATTGAAAACTGAACACTGAAAGAACTACATTGAGGTATTTGATTAGAAAGAATGTATGAGAATCTTGTTACAGAACAAATTTTAAGTAAAAGAATGGATTGAGGGGAAGAAGACAGAATAAATTCTATTTTGATAGAGTTGAAAATACCTTTGGGCATATTTTCTCCTTTTTTTGACAGGCAATGGCACCATTGATTTCCCAGAATTCTTGACCATGATGGCTAGAAAAATGAAGGACACAGACAGTGAGGAAGAAATCCGTGAGGCATTCAGAGTTTTTGATAAGGTATGATTTTAACTGTGATGTGGGTGTTAGTGTTACAATATTCACTTTCCTTTAAATTGTTCTTTTTTGCTAAAAGCAGATGTCCTCCTAGTAAAGTCCAGTGAGTCTTGTACTTTGCAATTCACAATCAAATTTCTAACTGGTTGCTTTGTTTGACTTATCTTCCTAGCAAAACTATTTGGAAGAGCAACATAACATGAGAACTGTAATGTATTTTATATGGAAACAATTGATATTTTGCAAACGCATCCTTGAAATCTTGAAAGAGGACTCTTTCACAATGCATTGTTTAGTGGTTGCATATCTTTAAAAATATACCCAGTGAAAACAAATACAGTGTATAAGATGCGTTTAACAGAAAACCAGAATTGCCCAAATTGTGTTGAGTGTGCTTGTGGCAAACATTCTTGTGTATTGCATTGTAATGTATAGTTGAAATGGCTCTGATTCAGAAAGTTGTTTGTTGTTTGGGGAAACAAATAGCAATTCTTGCCATCCTGGTGTTTGTTTCACTGTAGGAGAAAGTTGTTTGGATTATCTGGGAATATTATGATTAAGTGAAAAATGTAGTCCTGGTCTTTCTGTTTCTAATTATAATGCCTTGGTAAGACCACACTTGGAATAATGCATCCAGTTTTGGTCACCCCAATGTAAAAAAGATGTTGAAATCCTAGAAAGAGCGCAGAGAAGAGCAATAAAGAGATTAAAGGACGTGGAGGCTAAAACATATAAAGAACGGTTGCTGGAATTGAGCACGTCTAGTTTAATGGAAAGAAGGACTATAGGTGACATGATAGCAGTCTTCCAATATCTTAGGAGTTGCCACAAAGAAGAGGGAGTCAAGCTATGCTCCAAAGCAGTTGAAGGCAGGACAAGAAGCAATGGATGGAAACTAATCAAGAAGAGAAGCAACCTAGAACTAAGGAAAAATTTCCCGACTGAACAATTAATCAGTGGAATGACTTGACTCCAGAAGTTGTGGATGCTCCAACACTGGAAGTTTTTAAGAAGAGATTGGACAAACATTTCTCTGAACTGGTATAGGATTTCCTGCCTAAGCAAGGGATTGGGCTAGCTAGAAGATCTCCAGGTTCCTTCCAACTCTGTTACTCTATTCTATTCCTCAAAGAGTTGATGTATCTATCAGAATCAGAGTTGCTTGGGTTTGGCTAATGAGTCTTTTCTCTTTACTTGTGTTCAGTAAGATCAAGACTTTGAACAGTTTATTTTTTATCCCATCTTTACCTCTTAAATGAAGAATTGTATCTTTCATAGAGAGGCTAAAATATGTTTTATTTTAGCACGTAAACTCTAAATTGTACTCTTCCAAGAGAAGAGGTCGCTTGGATCAGATCTCAGTCCAATAGGTGGTCATTCCAACCAAAATCTGCCAGATATGTTGGGGGAGCAAATTCAAAAAAATTTAGGCAGTAAAGCTTTCCAGGAGCTGTGTTTCTGACATTCCTGAGGGTGTTAGGTTGAGAATAGTTGCAATAAATCCTGGCTTATTAGAGCTTTAAAAACAAATATCCAAATTTCCTATAAAATCTAAATTAAGAAGTTGTTAACAACTTCGAAAGAAGCATTCTGAACCAGCCCTATAACTTAAAATTCACTCTTACGTTGATTTCTCAGCATAGAATGGATCAGTTGGTACTGTTAGGATATTTGTATAATATAGGTTTATGTTTTAAAAAAAAACATTTCTGTTGTTTGAATTTTTCCCACGGGAGGGAATTTCTTGCCATTCTCTAGAGGACTTCAAAGTCATTGGAGGTAATATAGGCATTCTAATATGCTCTTGGTAGAGTTAAAGAAACTTTTCGTATTGAGAAGAAAGACACTGTTCTCATATATTTAGATTCTGATTATTTGTTTTTTATGATAGGACATTCAACAACTTTACTGGCATTTTAAAGTGATTTCATATTAGAAACATTCTTTGAGGTATAAGAAATAAACCAATAGAATGGAACAAGATTGGAACATTGATTCCAAATCTTAATTACAAAGCTTTTAAGATGGCAAAATAAATAGTTTGAGGACTTGGATTTGAATTAAACCTTGGTTCTTCAGCTGCTTACAATATTTGCCTAACAGTAACATTTTGCATAATACTAAAATATTGTTCTTCTGGTTATCCTACATTCCTGAAATATTTGGGATATGTTCTTTGCACACTTCTCTAAAACTACCCCAATAAAATTACTAGTAAATTCTGAATAATATATATACTGGATAAAGTTAATAACCACATAGAACGTAGAAAGCAGCCTTATTCCAGGTTTAGCCCAGAGTTAGTTATTGCTATATCACTTTTCTAAGATCTCAAATGTGAGTTTTCCTATTAGCTGTCACTGATCTCTGGGCTGGTGATATCAGAGACTGAACTTACAAACTTATATAATCAACACATGTATTTGATTAACAGAAATACTGTCCTCTTATCCCTGCACGTTCTTTCATTTCCAAAGAATTTTCCATATTTAGTTGTATTGTAAAAGTTTATTCTGAAACCTTACATTTCTCTAAATTTTGCACTATTTGTTCTCCATCCCTCTCTCCCCCCCCCCTCCCTCCCAGGATGGCAATGGTTACATCAGTGCAGCAGAATTACGTCATGTTATGACAAACTTAGGAGAAAAGTTAACAGATGAAGAAGTAGATGAAATGAACAGAGAAGCAGATATTGACGGAGATGGACAAGTTAACTATGAAGGTATAATATGGATTCCTATAACTAGAATTTTGCAAGAGCAGAAATTACAGTGGGGCCTTAGAAGTTTTAGATTGGTAATCTTGTACATTTTAGAATATAGCGGGGTAAGGAATTTCTATACTACAGGTTGTTTATGTTGTTTCAATTTTGAAATAGCTAATATATGTTCCTTTGTATCTTTCAGAATTCGTAAAGATGATGACTG
>JAEANM010012004.1:0-15010 GCA_017656035.1 Myanophis thanlyinensis | reverse complement strand
TAACCCGGTCCCAAGCCATGGAGCGCTTTAAAGGTGAGAACCAAAACCTTGAATCGCACCCGGAAGGCTACAGGAAGTATGAATTTCAAATGAAATTTCTCAGGAGGGTCTGCTACCTTGAAAGGAATAAAACAACCCTCTGAACTCATCCTGGTGAGGGCACAAAACAATATTTCTACCCCGGCAGAAGATGCTTCTTACCATAGACTAGCCTTTGGTGCATTCGCTCTTTGTAATACATGAATAAAAGCAAGCCATTCCTACAAAGAATATTCGGTTACAATGTGAGTTGTCAGGTAGGGGGAGCAGCATAATTATCTTCATGTTTAACCCAGGACATGCTATTATTAATCTAGTCCATTTAATGATTCTTCTGTCTTGCATGGGCAGCAAAAAAAATTTCCTGCTGAAATTTAAGGTGTAAATTAGAGTGTGATCTGAACAGAAGAAACCTAATCAATGGATTTATCATAGGCAGAAGCAACGAGAGTATTGGTTTCTTTTCTTTTTTTAATCCAACCATTAATTGGTTATCAAGAATCTCTTAATCTCACATTTGATCATATCAGGATCTCAGGATTAATTTGCAGTTGGAATCCCTAATCCCAAATACTCAAAATTACAACTGCACTGGCTTCATTTATAGGAAGTCTGCTATGGATACTATTCTAAGGGAAAGTACTGCAGTGCAGATATTTATCAAGGGTACTTGAATTCATTGTATTTTAATTAACCCTTCCCCCCCCCCCCACAAATCATTCTAATGACATACAAATGAAAGAAGTGGGACCCAATCTGTGCAATTCCAAAGGGAAGGGAGATATGGATGAGAGAGGTAGTTGCAGTAATTTGATGGGGTAGAGAGATTGGTTACATTTTATTTTACATTTGATTGAAAAAAGGCTTTGTACTTTCTCAGGTACATGCGTGATTATAGAAATAAAATTTCAATCTGCTTGCATAGCCAAATGTAATAGTGTAAAATTCGCTATGTGGAGGGACCCAGAGCCATCTGTACTGCAGGATGTGTAAAAAACAGTCAAGATAGTGGGTAACATTACATGATTGAAGCCCCACCAATTTTTTACACACTTCACACTTGGGAAATACAATTATAAAAGGCAGGCTTTGATCATATGGATGCATCTGCCATCTTCATATTTCTGACATTCATGTACACACTGACACACAGACACAGACACAAATACATCCTCCATGGTGGCGCAGTAGTTAGAATGCAGTATTGCAGGCTAATTCTGTGAACTGCCAGCAGTTCAATCCTCACTGGCTCCAGGTTGACTCAGCCTTTCATTGTTCTTAGATCAGTAAAATGAGGACCCAGGTACTTGTGGAGAAAAAAATTGAAAACAGCTTTACCCCAGATGGCTGGACATAAAGGGATGCTAAGCATTCAAAGTCCAGAGCTTCAAATAAGGCATTTGTCAGTTGGGTTTTCTCCCACACTTGATTTTTTTTTTAAATCTCATCAGTAATTATTTCTGAAGAGTTTGGGGAATAAAAAAAGGGACCAAACAAAAATCTCACTCTTCAGTGAAAAGAGCAGGAGGAAAAGGAGCCGGGGAGAAAGAGGAGGAGGGGAAAGAGAAGGAGGAGGAGGGAGAGGAGCATGGGAAGGAGCAGGACAGAGAGGAGGGGAGGGGAGGAGGAGAGGACTAGATGGAGGAAGAGGAGGAGTGGAGAAGGAAGAGAGGGAAGAAGGAGGGGGAGGAAGAGAAGGGGAAGAGCAGAAGAGGAGAAGTGAATCCATAACAATCCTTCATTGTTTTCCAGATTCCTAGAGGAGTGTTCAGACCAAGGAACAATAGTATCAGTAGCTAAAAGAAGGTGGGCACTATAAATTACTCAAGTGGTACCTGAGATTAGTAATTAGCAATCTATTTAGAACAAGAGATAAGCAACTTTACCACAAATGAGGGAACCTTGCTTGTTTTAAAATTCAGCCTTCGAGGGATGCTGGGAGCATGAGTTGATATTACCACAAATGACTTTCAGGGCCCCCCCCCCCCCTCTGCCCCACATAAATGTGCATTTTTAGGGTGATCCCTTTTGATTTCGGTACACCATTACATCCAGAGGTTCAGCTCACCTATTTTGTGTGCTTATCATGCTTACAAAATAAGTGACAAACAGAGAAACTGCCAAAAAAATACAGATTTGCTACTAAATGTCTCAGAGATGTGATCTAAGGAGACTCCCGGAGAGGCGGGGGCTGCAAAACAGAGGCTGCAATTTAACAGCCGTTCTTCAGCTAAGCAAAGAACGAAGATTCCAAAGTTCAAATGTCTCTTTGCTCTTTTAGCAAAGTCATTCCACGTTTCAGACAGTTGCCAGATGGCCAGTTGCTTTGTGTCCCAACAACCGGACTTGAATTTTCATCAGGTGCTCTGGCTCTGCTTCCTTGGCATTTTGAGAGAGGATGGAGATTTACAAAAAGGTTTTGTGTAAACTGGCAAATATGGAGTGCACACTTACACCCTCATGCCAGTTTTACTTTTATAGATAACCTACTGAGGGCACTTTGATATGCTAACACAAAAGCAGCCTTGGAGTTCTCTGAGCCTGTGGCATCGACTGTGCTGAAAAGTTAAATTGATATATTTCTGCCTTAGCTGCACCTTATGTAAACATAAAATTTTAAAAACCTGTCTCTTTTTTTAATGAAATGCTGTGGCTTCATGGAGCTCAGAAACAGTACAGGTAGTCCTTTCAACTTTTCATTTAGTGACTGTTGGACGTTACAAGAGCTCTGGGGAAAAAGTGGCTTATGACTGTTTTTCAACACAACCATTGCCCCATCAATCAACCGCTTCATAGTGCTTTACAATCCTCTCTAAGTGGTTTACAGAGTCAGCCTATTGCCCCCAACAATCTGGGTCCTCATTTTACCCACCTCGGAAGAATGGAAGGCTGAGTCAACCTTGAGCTGGTGAGATTTGAACTGCCAAATTGCAGGCACCTGGCAGGCAGCAGAAGTAGCCTGCAGTATTTCACTCTAACCACTGTGCCACCACGGCTCATAATCACCATTTGAAACCTTCTGACAAGGAAAGTCAATGAAGAAGTCACATTCACTTAACAACTGTGTTACTTAGTTAACAACTGCAGTGATTCACTTAACTGGGACAAGAAAGGTTGTAAAATGGGACAAAACTCACTTAACAATTGTTTGGCCTTTAATAGAAATTTTGGGCTCATTTATGGCCATAAATTAAGGATTAACTGTAATCCTAATTTTTATTTTGTTTTTTTTTCTCATAGAAATGCTGCTTTTTGTAATGGTATTTTGTTTTGTGAGCAAGGCATTGGCATTTGCTGCTAGGGCTCAGGATCATGAAGTTGGAAGATTTGAAGATGATGGTGAATTATTTTCAGATTGTATCTGATAAATAGTGAGTGCAAATTCTGATGTACTAGTCTTGCACTCAGTCTAAGCCCTCACTTTTAAATACATTTCTAATGAATAAGTAAAGCTCCACTAATTTTAATCCATAGTAGGAAAGTACATATTGATGGAACAGCATGAAATCAGAGTGTTGGAAGCATTAACACTCTCTGATTTCATGCTGTTCCATCAATATGTATATTGATGAGATTAATTAGTGTTTGTGTTTTCCCCTCTCTGACAAAAGTTAATTTTCATAAGGGCAAGAAAAAAAAACTGTGAACATTTTAAATGCCATAAGAACGGCTCCCAATTTTGACACATGTTGACTAACACCTAAATTAATGGAATATTGTCACAAGAAATCATTTTGTATTTGAGGTTTGCTGTAAATAGTATCTGGAATCTTTGGGTGCGTGCTAACCCCTTCATAGACAATTAATTAATTAATTAATTTGTTGCCCACTGCAACCAAACAAATCTCATCAGTTTACATTATCATCCAATAGATAAGAATATCCGTTTTATCACTGAAATAAAGGTACAGTCAAAAGAAACTGTGTGTATCACAAACTTCTGGAGATCTTTGGTAAATCAGAGAGTTGTTGAGGATTGGTCACCAGAGACCAATTGTCTCAAATGCTAGATCACTTTCTGTTTCATAGAACTGCCTGCAGGATCATTGGGAAAATCCCCACACATTCTTTCCAGAAAGCATCTGGAATTATGAAAAGCCTGAATCAGTCCATTTGCTCTACAGAGGTTCTAGTGGCAGCCAGTTTCTGTTGGAGCAGGAAGTAATCCAAGAACAGCAAACTGAGTTGCTCTTCATATTCACATTATTAACCATCTTTCTGGAATGAACATAAAATTTACCATGTGCTTGCCTATATGTGTAGAGTTTTGGGCTTAGCGTAAGCCCATGATCACCATGGAGGCCATGAATTCCTGTATTCTTCTTGAACTGACTAAATAAAGAGGGAGGCTGAAATCCTTCAACATTGGAAGGAAAATGTCTCCTAGTTCAAGGGAAGGATCCTTATACATTAGATATGGATATGGATTTGGACATGGATAAATATTCCCACTTTTCTTCAGAAATTCAAGATAATGTGCATGAATCTCTACTCTTCAGCTTCATTCCATTTTATCCTCGATATGAAAGAACATCAGAGTGAAAAGTTACCCAATGAGCTTCATGGCTAACTCATGTTTTGCACTTAGAATTACTCAATTTTAGTCCAACATTCTTACCACAAAAAGCATCATATTTTTATCATATAACAAATACTTCCCCTCACTTCAATTTGCCTAATATTAAAATAACTGCTCCAGCTGCACTTGTTCAGACAAAACTGGATTTTTAACTAGCATTAGCTTCTTAAATTTAGATACATTGTAGGATATACTTCTTGTACTGAAGGTGTCAACTTTATCAATTTTCATGTAAAAGAACAGACCATTTTATTTTATTTTATTTTATTGTCCAAAACTTTTAATGGGTGAGCTTTACTTTTTAATCTAATCAAAATCTGTTTTAAATTTATTTCAAACCATTCTGCTGATTCTAGCAAGCTGCTACCTAAATTGATTTTATATGTATGGGGTTTTCTTTTGAAAATGAACTGATTGTTTTTACTGAAAGCCATTTGGGAGAGTTTTAAATTTGTTTAAATAAGTGCATTTAACTTTCCTGTGGTTTTTTTTTTTAAATAATTGTGTAGCGTGTAACACACAGGCCTTCAGAAGAGTGAAAATTTAGCACAGGGGTCCCCATGGCCCACTATCAGTCTAGGAGCGGTTCGACAACAGGCTGTGGAAGCAACATGCTAGTGCGTGCATGTGTGCCCCATTTGCATGAACAGTGCTTGCATATGCTTTTCCACTGCTCATGTGGAACTATCCTCTTCCCCGCCCTCACACGCACACCCCGGGGATGGTCCTGAAAGCCAGAAAGGTGGAGAACTCTGATCTAGCACGTCTAAAAAAACCCAGTAGTTTATAAAAAAAAGAGAAAAAAAGCTAAAAAATAAAACTTGAATTGTCATTTCAAATATTTTTGTTAGGATTGTCTTGAGAACATATAAATAAGAAATATCACAATTCATTTAAATATATGTTGATGTCTGCAAGGACAAACCTGGTGTAACATAGTAAAAAAAAAGAGATACTTTGCCAACTCCAGGCTGGGAAACTAAATTTGGAGTACATTGCATCAATGGCAAAATTAGCAGGCCTACCAGCTTGCCCTACTCCGCCCATACAACTTACTCAAAGATCTTTTAGCCTTGTTTTGAGGATT
This sequence comes from Myanophis thanlyinensis, assembly GCA_017656035.1. NCBI lineage: Eukaryota > Metazoa > Chordata > Lepidosauria > Squamata > Homalopsidae > Myanophis > Myanophis thanlyinensis. Next base: position 9,305 of record JAEANM010012004.1, on the reverse strand, counting down.
TCCTTAGTGCTCTCTGAGCTACTCTAGCACTAGCCCTGATGATGTTACCTAGTTTGGTAATGAAACATTTGCAAGAAAACAACCAAACTCAGAGAGCACCAAGGATCCCTCATTTCAACTCTGAGCTACAAATATTACCCCTTAATTGGGCCTTGTTTTTGCTGAAACCTAGAATAATACAAATGTTCCAGCAAGATTTCAGAAATACGATGTGTTTGTTTCAGGTGTGAAACATACCATTCTTTCCTGTTTTTTGCAGACTTCTAGACTGTAGTATGTTGCTTCCATCTTCTGATTTGCTCTTACATTAATATTTGCTTTAATTTTTTTCAACTACTTATTATTTCTGAATCAAGTAAAATTTGTCAAGTTCTTAATTCACTAACTGTAATCTTATTTAGGGGTGTTCTACTGACAATAACCTCTCTAAAGTATTATGTTTTCTTTAGTTGTCACTACTGTCCCATGAACTGGTGATTTAATAAATCAGCAGTGTTGACAGATGTGTTTTTATATAACAGTAATCAGATACTAATAAAATAAGCATATTTGCAATAGGCATCCTATTCCAGTTAATTGTAATCCCATTTCTGTGGTTAAAATGAACATCTAGATCCAGATCCCTTTTCAATCAGTACAAAACATTTCTATTTCCCACCTTGGCTCAATTAAAGCACCTTATTGCATTAGTTATTTATAAAGGCAAGCACACGGTTTTATTTATAACACAATTAAACCCTGGTAAATTTACCAAAGTGGAGGAAGAAACCTTGTGATAATAAATTATTCCTAATAGACTTTATTAGTCAGTAAACTGTTATTAAATGGGCGTAAGATTTCATTCCAATTCCACCATAATATACAGATGATGTTGTCTTTAATGAAAAGGTCTTATATATATTTTAATGCCATATAAAACAAAGCATTCCAAACTATTGCACAGGAATAAACACAACTATGTTTCTTCTTAAGCCTACATGTTTCTTGAGTGCTTATTAGAAAATCTGGTTCTAATCTCTTTCCACTTTTCTTTCTTGTGAAATTCTATGGGATTTATGATCCAGACATAGGTATATTAATAGTTTCTTCCAGGTAGCATTGGGCAAACCATTAATATGTATTTCATTATATATCTTTTTTTCAGGATCCAATCGGGTCAGTCACTGGGACTAGAGATTTTGTTTTCCGAGCTTTCAGAATCGTGCTAGAGCCCATCTTCAGGGAACTTCTCTCTAGCAGAGTGTATGATGTTCTGAGTGTTGTATTTATAGTGCCTGTTGTAAATGGCTTTTTAGATGTTGATTGGGGTGTGTTGATGGCTGGCTTTTAAATCATTGACTGACAGGAGGCCCGTTTCTCCGCTTCAATCACTTCCCTAACTGTTTTTGTGCCTGCTCGTCCAACAATCTTAGTCACTGCAAAGTTGAATATGTGTTCTCGTTCATCGCAGTGTGAGACTACCAGTGAGTCCAGGTCTCCTTGTCTGACCACTCGCTTGTGTTCTTGCAGTCTGGTGGTTATCTTCCACCCCATTTGTCCTACATAGTCACAGGGATAATCCATGCAGGGAATTCGGTAGATTTTCCTCCAAGCAACTTTTACAATGCATAATCTGTCCTCATAAGGGCAGTAAGTGTGTGATACCCACTAGCAAATCTTGAAGCTGTGTTCCACAGCTTTTTTTTTTAGCAAGTCTCTCCAAAACAGAATCTTAAAGCAGTGATTCTCTGCTTTCACCACAGACTCTGTATAAATACCTTTTGTGACCATAGACCATAGATCACGTGGGCCATGGCCACAGACCCTTAAGACTTATCTAAAGATTTAAATCATACCATTTCTTCAAACCTTCATGGACCCCTTCTGACAATGTTGCAAACCCCCCCTCCCCGGGATTTGTCAAGGACAGCCCTGCCTACAACTGAACATATCGCAGACAAAAACTAAACCGAGTTTAAGTTTATATGAGATAATTTGGTGCAGTTAATATGGCGGCCCCATGAATTTAACAATCTGGAAATGTTTCGTATTAATAATCAAACTGTGCCAGCAACTTTTGGAAGAGCTGTTAAACACGGTAGCCAAGAGGTTGGGCCCTTATAATAATGAGGGCGTCATAGGTCTTACTTTGGACACTTTTAATCAAAATGAGGTGAAGGAAAAACAACAGCCACATCTCCAACTGCAATGGTCTATTGGTTGGCTAAGCTTAAAGATTGCTCGTCTGAAAGGGTAGGAGCAGGCAGAGAAATGCTGGAAATGACCTTTATTAAGGCCTGTATAAACAGAGTCTCCCACCCATTTATGCCAGCAATCTGGCTCATTTGTGATCCTCTTATTGGAAAGAATTAGGAGAGCAAAGGAAAGGGCCAAAGACTTCACTCCCATTGAGTCTGCTGGTGTGAAGGAGGCTACTAAGTCTGAAACTGTGTTGCTGAGTCTCCCAGTTCCTCCCTCAATTTGATACTTTTTTTGAGAGAGAGAGTTTATTTTTAAGTTCTTGGTTTGCTGTCACTCTAAAGAGCTTGTTTTTACTTCCAACCCCTGATATTGAAGACTGAAAGGTCTGGGAAGAATAAACTGCAGCAAGTACATCTTTGTTTGCTGCAAGTCAGCTCCCTGACCTGTGTGATTTTGCCACATAGAGCTTGGCTGTAAGTAGCAGGCTGTTTCCTCTTGAATCAGCACCCCATTTTAAATCCAGTGGTGTAGCTAGAAATTAACAGTGTAGCCCTTACAGTAATGAGGGCCTCCAATATGAATCCAGAGAGTGAGTTGTGGACAGAGTAGGAGCCAGCAGCCCAACAACAGTAAATTTGGTTACCGTTTTTATTTTATTTTATTTTATTTAAGTTTATGGTCAAGTAATGAACAGGCACAGCTCTTACTATCATAGATACTCATTTTCTCTGGCAACCTACTGGTAGATATGATTACCAATAATGGATGTGCGGACATCATGTGGGTGACATAAAATAAGGCATTATTATATACTTATTCTCTAAATTGTTGTTACTTTGATCTTTCATTGAAGTTCACTTCTCCCAAATGCCCCCCCCCCATATGTTGCATAGTCCAGGATTAACCAAGTTTGAATAACATTCTGGTTCCAAGTTGCTGATTGCTCTGAGTATGTCTTTGACAGTGGCAAACTTCCACCACCAACATCCAAGCTTTATTTCTTCCTTGAACTTTGATTTTTTTTGTTTGTTTTCTATTATAATTTAAAACGGTTCATAAGAAGGGGCATTTATCACATCCAGATTCAGATCCACTATCGCTCATGGAAACTCATTGGTTGACTTTGGGCAAGTCACTATTTTTCAGCCTAATGCATCCCATTTGTTTGCTCTACTGAAGAAAAATAGAAAAACATCGTACCGTTCCTCATTATATTTGCAACTATATTCCAAGTTCACCTCATCTTACAAAGCTTCAAAAGAGAACACTATATATATAAAAAAGTAAACTTCGATCTAGACATAGAATGGACAGCTTAAAAAGAACAGGACACACGTTGACCATGGCTTTCTTAAAACTCGGTAATAATACACAGGTACGCAAACTGAATATTTCTTGCTTCTGTCCCTCCTCTCACTGCAGCTAAAAATGCTATGGGTTTTGTTTTTCTCCTGCTGCTTCTTAGTTTAGAAACTCAAGCCTGAAGAGGATTTACAAATTCAGATTAACAAGCTTGTTCTTGCTATTTGCTTTTCTGGTGATGGTCTCCTGAGAAACAAAGGATAATTCAACACCAGATGGAAACAAAGATATAGTTTACCAGTAGGAGATAAAAAGCAGGAAATAAGCCCACTGGGTCTCCCACATCTTTATTACACTGGTAACATGTAGTAAAGCAAAATGTATGACACATGACCAGCATGTACTTAAGATCTTTTCAATATAGTGCATTTCACTTCACAGTGGAGAATATCAGTGCAAGGATATCCTGCAGTCCCTTTAGCATGCGAGAAAGGTGAAGGGTCCTTCCAGAATCCATTAGGAGTTTAAATCTCATTGTATAGAATACAATCGGAGACATGAAGGAACACTGAAGAAGGGGGAAGGAATATACAAATACCTTCCGGCTACATTCATCTCAGACCCAGCATCCTTCATTCACTCACACGCCAGAACAAATCCACAAAGCCCAGATCTCAACCTATGAAATGAAACAGAGGCTGCATTGCAATAGACTCAGCCCTGCTGCTGCCCTTGCTACCTAGCAATTTGGCTTCACCTTGTTTTCATTCAGCCTCGAAGGAGGAAAACAAAGGCCTTTCACCCTCTAAAGAAAACTAAGACAATGTTAAGTTGGGTGATAAGGAAGAAGACGAGGTGGCTAGAACTTCTTGATTTATTGACAGTAATTCATAAAACACAATATAACACCAGCAGCTTTCTTCTGACAGCTCTCCTGTTTTATACTAGAGCTATCAGACCACTCAACCAATCATAAAGCTGCATTTCCCCTCTCAACCGACATTTCCTTGTCCGCACACATTCCTTAGTCTCTTCCTGGCAATTAGAGTATTCAACAAACAAAATGAAAGCTGCTCTCTTCTTTAGAAAAACCCACCTGAGAAGTAAAACTCACTCTCCTGATGGGTTCTATGTTTTTGGTTTAGTTCAGTGGTGGCGAACCTATGGCACACATGCCAGAGGTGGCACTTAGAGCCCTCTCTGTGGGCACGTGCGCCATCACCCCAACTCAGCTCCACCGCATTTCTCCGTTGCATTTCTCACCGTTGTTTGCAGGGAAACAGAAGTTTGTTGGACTAAAAAAAGAGTTCAGTAAATCAATTGCAACTTCTCACAAAAGAAAAAGATCTTGCCTCCCACAGAGCTGCTGGTGTTGTGATGCCCAGCCTCCCCACCAGCCAACTGGTCTTTGGCTCTCCACTGCATGTGCATGCACACGCAAGAGAGACTTGCAGTTTGGGCACTCGGTGTCTAAAAGGTTCGCCATCACTGGTTTAGTTGATTTCATCAGCTACCTGGATGAACAAGTCAAGCTAATCTTTTTACCTTTTCAGGATTTGAATCTCTTGAAAAGGAGATTCCTCGCAGTAAATTAATCATTCTGTCTTCTGAGATGGGAAACTCAGACCTGAATATATCGTCACTTGAGGATTGTCACCAGGACAGGCTATCTGGATAAATAAAATTAGGCTGTACATTATTTATTTATTTATTTTATTTGTTAAATTTATATGCCACATATCTCACCATCCCAAAAAATTATCTCCTCCCTCCCAGTGTCAGAGGCTTTCACTGAAAAACGGGCCTATTCTTTGTAATTATCTAGTGAGTTTCCAATAATTGCCCAGTGTACTTCCGATAAGGAAGGCAGTTTGGAACTGCAACAAAGTAGTGCAGCATAAAATATCTAGTTTCTTGTAATCTGTTAACTCTTGCATTTTATTTCACTTCCTTTTCTGTCTCCTCATCTTCCTTCTCTTTCTTCTTCTTCCTCCTTCTCCTCCTATAAAAACTCTCCTGTACTGGATCATTGACTAACATGGGAAATGCCTACCACACTATGCACAAAAGGTATTATAAACATTCCTAGAAAAGAATCTGTATGGCCAACATGGCACAATAAGGGAAAATTCATTTCATGCATCCAGTTTCACGAAATGTTCTTCTTATAAAGATTCTTTTCAAAAATGATGGTTATAGAACTGTATGAAAGAAATCTTTTAAGAGAGAAGGGAAAAACAATTTTTTAAAAAAACTCCAGTAACCTTAAAAAATGTATGGCTTTAAATAATTATCAATCACACAGTGAAGGTGTTAAAAAAAGATACTGCATCACCAACTTTTACTGTGTACCTTGTACTTGTGCATACTTGCAGTAGCAAATATCTCATTCCAAAATAAGCTGAATCACAGACACACAGACACTTCCTTTCCCCCCAGAATTTATATTCAAGGACAGAAAGAACAAACAGACTGCATGGTTTCCCCATCTGTTCATTTCCTAATCAAAGATCTTTGAAGGTCCTCTTTTATGTTTCACTTTGAAAGAGTGCAAATGCCTGCGAGATCCCATTACATTTCCCTCCCCCTTTTATTTTAAGCCTGACAAACCCCAGCCTGCCTTTTTACAGCTGTATGGAGTCGAAGAAGGACAAGAAACCAAGTCTTTTTAGCTTGGGTTTATTTTAATCCTTTAAGGATTGTTTTTAGCACGAACGGCAAAACACTCACCTTCCAATGGGGTCCACAGAGAACCTTTCTTCACTGGCTGTCACCAGAACAGATTGGTCCCCTTTTATCCCCGGGATGCTGGCATTTTATCCCTGAGCTGTGATATAAGCTGCGATGTTATTTTTCACACTGCAAAACACATCACCAGCTGCAAACTACTTAAGATAATGAAGAAAATCAGAAGAGATTGTCATGACAGAAGCTCATTTTACTGTCACAATGAAGACCAGGGTCCACTAAGAAAGGCTCAAAAGTATCCGCAAGTGTTTGATCTAGTATACTGACAGAATGATACTATCATACATTTGGAGGTGTTTTACAGATCAGAGAGATCCAGAGCAGAAGCATTGCTCAGATTTATTTATTAAATTTATATGCCGCCCATCTCAGTGTCCAGATTACTATGGAGCCTCTCCATGTGTATTTCAACTTCTATCGTTCCCAGGAAACATGACAAAGAGAAAGGCATGGTAAGAATTGTGGTCCAAAACTTTGCGTGGTCTGTTGCTATTAATTAATTATTTGCCTAAGAATGAATTACGACATTAATCCCTTAGTTGAGATTAAGAAGTGTTGTGTTCCTTTTTAGAGACAGACAACCTCTCATGCATCCGGCTGCCTTCTTCTCCAACTTCAGTCAATAATTTTATTCTGTTTGTATTGTGATTTTATTGATTTTATATTTATATTTGATGATTTTAATGTTGATGCTGTAATAAGCCACTCAGAGTTGCCCTGAAAGAAGATGGTGGCAAATAAATTTAATAAGTAAAATAAAATAAATAAAAATAGCACAGGCTTATGTAGCACTGGATTTTTATTATGTAATGATCATAGACATTTGCCGCTCTGTAAATCCCCTTTTTGTCTCACTCACACATACTCCTCACACCTTGTCCAAAATCCTTTTTGCAAAGTCTCTTGGGATTTGTAGTATTACAGGACAAGAGATTTCAGCCACTGTTCAATTGAAATCTACTCTCTTTATACCAAACCCCATTATCTTATATTCTGCTACTGACAAATCTTTGCTCTCTTTCTGATAACTTTCCAGGTCTTTGAAATACATTTCATCTCCCTATTTGGTCAAATATATGAGGATCAAAGATGCTATTTCAAGTTTTAGAGCAACTATCACATACAGTTAATTTACCATGAGAAATCAGTTTATAAACAACCATAAAAAAAAAAAAATCTCAAAAAGAAGGGTCTTTGAGAAAGATGACAAAATCTGAAATTCTTTTATATAAAACCAAGATCATTTATTAAGATCGATGCAATAATTGTTGCTGAAATATGACAAAGAGACAGAACAAATTAAATAATTATAGGATGAAATGTTTGCAAAATTTGAGAAAAGTAATTACAATGGACCAAAGAGAAGAGCTGTGGGAAAAAATCAATAAAGCTTACTCAAAGGCACAATTTGTTTTATATTCTCTAGAAATGTTCTATAGAAGACATATTAATTATAATATCTACGAAAATAGATAAAAACAGACAAATGTAACAGAAAAAACATTTTATTATATATAGTGGACATGCAAAAATGCAAAGGTATTGGAAAGAAATACATCAAAAGAATTTTAAAAACTAAAAATAAAATATGAATTGAAACTACAAGTACGTCTATCGGTCATAATTCCAGGCACCATACATGAAAAACATTAAATTTAATAAGAAACAATATACTAAGATTAAAGCAAGAATAAACCTAGCTCAATATTGGAAAAGAGATACCTTGCTATGCTATCAGACTGGGAGACTAAAATTTGATATATGCCATAATAGCAACATTGACTGTACACATCCACAAAAAACGTTTAGTAAAGTTGAAGCAGAAATGGCTCTCTTATATATAAAATATAAGGCAGATTTGGACCCCTGTAATATGTTTTTAGGATTCAAATAGAAACTGGCAATAATTAATATTTGATGCAAAGTTCAAATATTTAAACAGTGGCTAGTGATTGGAGATACCAACAGAAGGACAAGATAAGATATACCATTAAAAGGTTGGCTTATTTTTCTTTTTTCACTATATCTTGTTTAATTTAAATGTAGCAATCTTTTTATGTATCACCTTTTTTCCATTTTCTTGTATTACAATACTATAATAAGAGATATGAATGTAAACAAAAGACAGAAAGTTCTCATTTGGTGACTGATTTATTGTCAAGGTTTATAAACCAAGAGAATTTGTTATCTGATTCTGGATATTACAAATTACAAAATAAGACAAGACACAGCTTTAAATTAAGTTATTCTGTAATACTTCCTAATATTCACAACCATTTTAAACATATCTTTGGCAATGGCAAGTGTGTGTGTGTTTGTGTGTCTATATATACATATGAATGTATGTATGTCTATATACACCAGTACTTTATGTTAATGGTGTATATAACACTGTTTTACTCTAAATAAAATAATTACAGAAATGCATATGTTTCTGAATGGCAAATAATTTTCACATCCTGTTACACTTGGCATTGAGCCAACTGCAGACTTAACGAGCTTGGTTGCTTAAGGCATGTTCATACCCTTTTACTACGTAATCCCACTTTGTTCCTATTTTTGTTTCTTGCTAAAAAAACATTGCTAGGATTTACCATCTTCAACATCTACCATTGCTACCTTTTGTGATCTCCATCAGTTAAATATAGGAAGAACTGATTCAATTCAATGCAAACATTGCCTACAGCTTAAACTACCTCTCTCTATAGATATCCCCTATGCAAAGATGGTGGGAAACTGTAATGGCATGTGGGAATGACCTTGCAAGACAAGAGGGAGAAATGTAGACTGGACAACCAGCATGTAAAAGACAACTCAGCCCTCAGAAGGAGGGAGGGTATGGGAAGTTTTTCAGAAGAGATCCTCCCTAGTTTTCTGTAAAGTAAAAGGAAAGGAGGGGGGGGGTAATACTTTCACTCTTGCAAGATTCTCTTAACATAACAATAAAGATAGTAATCCTGATTGTGTTCTTGTCTGGACTACCTCAAAGAATTAACAAAAACTTATTTTAGGGGGACAGCCTCCCCAGATCTATCTTTCTCTTCTCATAGAATACAAGAGTAGAGTAGAATAGA
>JAEANM010012003.1:4682-15010 GCA_017656035.1 Myanophis thanlyinensis | reverse complement strand
TACACACACACACATGCACTGCACAAAACACACACAAACACATTTAAAAATTATGGATAATTAAAGTGTGTTGACTTATTGAGCTCTCGGTCTTTGAAAGCAACAGTTGCCCCCTTTACAGTCCTCTCCTAGCTGGAGAGATCCTACAGCCAGAATCAATTATTTATCATGTCAATGGGAACAAAGTAGTCTTATATTCCTTGTGAAGCAGCTCTGCAATTCTATTTTAAGAAGAGCAGCTTGACTAGACACAAAGCCAGAGAGCCTTGCTTTCTATTGATAAGGTACTCTGGGGCCTTTTAGCCAAATGTGGGTTCTTGATCTCTCTCTCTAAGGAGTCAGCCATGATAGTTGGAGAAAGGAAGTTTTAATGTAGGGGAGGAATTTTTCCAACTTCCCTTGGAACTTCTAGGAAATGAACTGGAATTTGGAATTGCCAAATTACTCTTTGAAACTGGGCAAAGTACCTGTAAGAACAAGTCTCTCATATTCAACATGTCATTTCTCTCTCTCTCTCTCTCTCTCCCCCCCCCCCCCTGTGTGTGTGTGTGTGTATGTGTAGGACATCCATGGCAAGGTCTTTGTGCTGTGTTCAATTCCAGTGCTGTTTTTTTTCTTCTTGAATATATTTTTAATGTAATTGTGCCATCCTGTGAAAGGATGGACAGAAGTACAAAAAGGGAGCCAAGTTGAATGCTGCCTGAATTGACCAACTCAAATTTTCAACTTGACTAAATTCCCAACATATATTCCAGCTCTCCTCTATTCTCTCCTCTTTGAAGACTTACTGGATCTTCTTGATCTAATACTTTCTCTGCTTTCTACAGCAGATTTCCCCATCCCCAGTTACCCACCGAGTATATGGATTTTAATTGAAGTCCTCACTTTTTGAGGGTGCACAAACTAGGGAAGGCTGATCTAGAAACTCAACACATTTTTTGTTTTTTTGCTAAATTTATGATTGCATTATAAAGTCACACCATGGTTTTTTTTCAGCTGTTGTCCTTCTGGGCTGACATCTGCCAGATACATTGGCCCTCCTTCAAATCTCTGTTCTGATAACTAATCTAAAATTTTGGTGAGTTTATATTGCAAAAGTGCTAGTTATAAAGCTCTTGCAGGAAGGATTAGGCACATAAATTGCAAAAGCCCACAACACATTCTGGAGAAATTACGAGTGGAACTTTTGGTCTCTCTGTTGGCAGCTTTTATAGCATCTGGAAATAACTGAAGTGAAAATAAGGCTTCCCTTGCAAAAATAAAAATGCAAAGAATAAAGAATTAGATGTAACAGGGATTAAAATAATCTAAGGGTTGAGAAAACCAATGAAGCATAAACTAGACATTTTCCTCTTTTTCTTTAATGAGAATCTATTTCAGGTTCATACAATAAATTGAACAAATTCCCGGTGAACCTTGTTTATCTATTGTATTAAAAGCTAAAAGGTGACAGAAGAATTTTTCATACTGAAGTTCTCAAGACATTTCATGAATTCAGCTTTGCATATTTTTCTGAACACTGTTCTAGTTAAAAGTATTCAAGAAAAAACAGAGTTCTTAGAAAAGAAAATAAGGCTGATCTTCTCTGGCATCTCGGATGGCAATTCCAGAAGTGTTGTATGATTGTCCAGGTTTCCTCTTTGGGATTAGAGTGGGAAACTGACCTTGGAAAGAAAATCTAGTGTTGAAAATCCTCCTTCTTTATTCTTCCAGCCTCAGCTGCTGACTTTTGCTGACTTTTGGAAGCTCCAGTATAGAGACAAAGTGGGGAAAAATCTCAGGAAGTTCTGACAAAGAATTTCCCAGAATAAGAAATGGATTCAGAGCAACCAATGCCCCCTCCAGCCCTCTCTCGTACTTCCTATCTAGGCATAACTTTGGAGTCTTCCTGGTGATTCTCAATTAATTGTGGGTGATGGGAAGAGTAAAGTAAAAAATGGAGGATGAAGAATCTCATCATATAATCTATGCCAGGTGTGGAGGTAGTATTCATGAATGTATGTGTCATATTAACACACATAATTTGTTGCTCCCTGTGTTTTTATTTATTGAAGGTCAATGAAATGGTCACATAGGAATATAACTAGTTAAAGCATTGATTCTATCCGGTAGATGATAAAAGAGATGATGCTGTTTACACAAAATTGGTATTAATTGATTAATCACATGTTATAGTTACATACACATGGAAGGAAGGAAGGAAGGAAGGAGGGAGGGAGGGAGGGAGGGAATCGTCCTGAACCTAGGTGGCAAGTTGATTATAGTCAAATGAAGGATTTGTTGCTTTGGGAAAAACTCAACGGGAAAGAAAATGTTCAGTGTAAAAATATAACCCAATGCTTGTCAACATGGTTCACATTCAAAAGAAACTTGCAACTTAGGAATTATGTGATTTAGCTGCATAACATACTGTACTTGCTTAGGATGCCCAACTAATCCATAACATTTAAAAATATTTAATATGATTTGCCACAGAGATTAGCTAGCAGCTTTCAGGGCACTACAATTTATTTTTCCTTCAACGAAATAAAACAAGATGCCTTCATTTTAATGTTAAGATACAACTGCAAGTTTGTAGCTTTTGTTTTATTCTTAGTTATTCTGGCCACGGTTCCTAACACAATTGCCAGGGATGTTTAAATGTGTTTTTCTTCTTTCTAATCCCCATTAAAAGAGGATGAATTTTAGAAAGCAGATGATTGAGGAAGGTTTAAACTTTCCCTGGAGCTTTGCAGATGTTCTTGTCTATTTTCAAAGTTTGCAATTTGCTCTTTTGATATGCATGGGTAGAATTCTGCATACCTTTAAAATGCCCGAAAGATGGAATTTTTGGTACGGGAATGTTTGCCAGTGTTATGACTATGGATGGTCTTGGTCATGGATCTATGTCAAGGGTACCTGTCTGCATTCCCCTTCATGCTATTCTCAAAATTCCCATACCTGATCTTTTCAGTAGAAAGCTAAATAAAAAAAAAGACCATCAATTTTTCAATGTTAACCATGGTGCATCTTACAGAATTTCTTGCCATGCCAAGTTTGATCATGGTCTTATGGAACATTTGTATTGATAGTTGTCATTTCTGTTTAGCAGCTTAACATTTTTTTTGAAAAAAAGCTGGGCACCATAAAAAGGAGAACATTCAAGCTATTAACAACGAGTAGGACCATTACTCAAACAAGTGTGTCTACCTATTGTGCCAGATTACTTCAGAGACATTAAACTATTCAACCTTCATTTAGCCCAAAGGCCATAAATGCAATAATGTTTGAAATTACCTTATGTAAAAGCTGTCAAGCAATATAGATATAGAAGACATGCCTTTGCACATCCCAATAAGTCAAACATTTCCCTTCTGGAACTTTTCAGACTTGAGGTGGCTGTCTCAGTGACAGTCAGTAGCTCTGGGAGAAGTACTTCTGCAGGAAGCCATTTCTAAATGCTTGGGTTATCAGGAAATCAATGTGGTTTTCCATGGATCATTACGTAGCGTTGTATTTTAAACACTTCCAGTCTAAAATCTCGCTCCTGGAAGGACAGACTTTTGTGATGATCACAAAGCACAGAAAATCCCAGAGGCACTTAGAGAAACATGTTTATTTCTGTCACAACAACCCATTTCATCTCTAGGTGATATGGAGGACAAGCAAGGGGGTTTGGGATGCATTGGGAATGGCTTACAGCTCAAATTGATTGCAACATGGTTGGGCTCCATTATGAGCTCAGATACTTTGCTGTACCCATTTGTTCTTTTCTTTCCTTCCAGATTGTCATAGTGTCTCACTCTTTTTGGGTCTGATTGGCCAGCAAGTCTCTAGCTGTAAAATATTTGGATAGTTTGTCTAAAAGGTGCTTTTTCAGGAGGCAACTGGACTTTGTTGTTTTTTTCTTTTGAAGACGTTTCACTTCTCATCTGAGAAGCTTCTTCAGCTCTAACAGGGTAGTGGGGAATGGAAGGATTTATATTCCTTGCAGACAAATGAGGCATTTGCATCCTTTTAGAGGGTCCTTGAAGCACTTGGAGGTTTATCTGTGTCCTCAGGGTCATCTGAGTAGAGCTTCTGGCTCCTGTGGTCCTGCAATTTTTCCCTCTGGAAATCCATTCCTACTCCCAGACCATTCAAAGGGTGTTCACCCCAAATTGTGTAGCTAAAAGTCTATATAGATTCTCAGTCATCCAGGTCATGGTTGTCCCAACGGTGCTTTTTTTTCAAGAGTCAACTGGATTTTCTTGTTTTGTCTTTTACTTCTCATCCAAGAAGCTTCTTCAGCTCTGACAGGATAGTGGGGAATGGAAGCTACAGAGACTTGGACAACAAATGGTTAGATCAGGGGTGTCAAACTCGCATCACCACGGCGTCATCACGTGACATATCAGAACTTTTTTCCCCCTTCGTTAAACCAGGCGGGGGCAGGGCCAGCACGTGATGCATCCAGCCTGCAAGTTTGACAGCCCTGGCTTAGATGACGCATTTGTTAATTCTCTTGACTATCAGTGGCGGTTCTCTAACACCGCATTTCAATTTCCTATCCTGCTTCTTCAAAGTCCAACTTGCATAGAGTGTCAAAATTTATACAATTCTTATCTTTGTAGGAATGCACACATCACAATATGTCAAGTTCTTTTCCAAGACTTTCATGGCTGCTCTATGAAGTATGCAGCATATTTCTTAACTGCTTGTTACTTTACAACTGATGGTTAATTCTAAATCCATCACTTCAGTATCTTACTATCACCTCTATGACTTTGTATCTGTTGTCTTTAGTTTGGTCTTAACATTTTAATTTTGATGCATTTTTCACTGTATTCTCCTGTTGTAGATGTACTGTATGCCTTTTTTTAAAAAAATGAGTGTATCCTAAGAGTTTGTTAGGAATCAAAGCTCAGTGATGCAGGAGACACTTCCTGTAGATTTTCAAAACATTTTCATCTTAATTAAATGCAAATCTCTCTCTTTAATGATAGCCAGGTGCTATCATTAAACACATTTCCAGTATGACTTAACTTAAAAACAAGATTGAACATATACCCTCATCTAGTTTATACAAGCCAACTAAATATTCAAATTTATTTCCATGGATATTCACATTTATTCTCGTTTACTTTCTTAAATGAAAGTTTTCTTTCTAACCCAGTATGGCTTTGGTTTGAAGTGCATAACAGGAATTCTCTTTGTTGTTCCTTTAGTTCAATTTATGTGTGCTTATGTTTATTTATATAAATCTGATTATAAAATAAAGTACAATAAATAAATTCAACTGGCTGTACTCTATTCCTTAGTCTCGTTGCTAGATGTCAAAGAGCAATTCCAAATTTAGACAGTGAATTCTTGTCAAAGATGGTTGTATATGTGCTTGAATAAGTTAATAGTGAATTAAAAAAACTAAAGTGCATGACTCCAAATGTGCCATTTACACTGTTAGATAAAAATACTAACAATAAAGGTAGTCCTCAAGTTACAAACGCAATTGGGTCTGAAACTTCCATTGATGTGCTTGTTATGTACATCATGCCTAGTTTTACAATCATTTTTGCCATGGTCCTTAAGCGAATCCAGCTTCCCCATTGACTTTCCTTATCAGAAGCCGACTGGGAAGCTTTTAAATGGCAGTCATGTGACCACCACCCCATGTCACTGCAATTATTGTAAATACCCGTTGATCAATAAGCACCCAAATTTTGATCATAAGACTGCATTGCATGCTGCAATGGTCATAAGAAGGAGGACTGGTCATTATTCATTTTTTTCAGCACTATTGTAATTTTGAATGAATGCAAGCAAAGAAACGGAGCTATGGAGCTGCAACATGAACATTATACTAGTGCTTTCTATGTACATGTAGTCCTCAACTTATGATCACAACTGAGCTCAAAATTTATGCTGCTAAGCAAGAAATGTGTTAAATCTGTTTTGCCTCATTTTACGACTTTCTTTGCCACATTTGTTAAGTGAATCACTGTAGATCTTAAATTAGTAACATTGCTGTTTAATGAATCTTATTTCCCCATTGACTTGGCTTGTCAAAAGGGATTAACATAATCCCAGGACACTGCAACCATCATAAATGTGAGTCAGTTGTCTAGCATCTGAATGTAAATCACATGCCCACAGGGTTGCTTCAACAGTCATAAGAGCGAAAAATGGTCGTAAGTCACTTTTTTCAGTGCCGTTGTAAGTTCGAATTGTCAATAAGCGAATGATTGTAAGTTGAGGACTACTTATATAACAACATTTTCACCCAGTGTACACACAGTAAAGAAATATCACCTTTTTAAAAATTTGAAATAAGTTCTGTCCAAAAATGGGCTACAGTGGATGCACTAGAGATGATACAGAGATATAGAAGTTGCTTGAGCACCTGTGGCAAATTGCAAACCTCTTCTTTTAGTGAAATGCAGTTCTATCCAGAGCAGTCAATCCCCCAGTCTCCGTATCTGAGCAGCATCCTTCCTATGCGCCATCTTATCAAGATTCAGTGTCAGTTTAGAGGCCCTGATGAAGTACATGCCAACAAAAGCTAAATTGTGCACAACTTCTTCAGAGTCTGATTATGACAGAGAAATACAACTGGCTGTTGTCAACCTGCCACTCACACTTTTCTGCTCATATTCAATGGCCTCATATAGACATTATATAGCATGAGAGTCACAACTGTGCCTTAGGGCACTTGTGTAGCAGCAGTAGAGCACCCATCCTTCAATTTCCCATCTGTCTAACTTAGAAATGGAACCATTGCATGCCATTTCCCTTAAACCCCAAGCCACTGAGCTAATCTTGGAGTATACTCCGGTCTAAAGACACTGAGACATTGAGTAAGAGTTACACCGATGGCCTTCCTCTGTCAGCTTCTTTGTAAAGATCATCCATCACCAAGGCCGTTTCCATTTCAAACCCAAACTGGAATAGACCAAGTCTCCTCCAAGAACCCATGTAGTTGGATTGCAAATAACATCTCAATTATATCACCCCAAAAGACAAGAAGACCTTGCCTGTCACTTTCACTATAACTATCATCTGATCTGCTTCATTGCTCAGAGCAATCTGGACATCAAGAGAGCAGCTCATGAACCACCGTCTTGGAACAGCACCCAGGAGAAACCATCTCAATGGTCTGTTGTGTTTCCCCATTCAAGTGTGGAACCATAGTCTTGAGAAGATTACTTGCTCCAGCTACTGGAAAATCCACCACCACTAATAATACTCATTTGCATTATCTATTCAGCCTTTGGAAGCTTAGGCATAGCCTCAATGATCACCTTTCATTCTACTGTGAATAAAATCAAGCAATGAAAAAGATTGCAACAGGCTTTTACAGGTGCAGACCCAGAAAGAAAAGATCTCGGTGATATTTTAAATTCTTTTCAAGCTTACTAGCATATAACATAGAATAAAATCAACTGGGAGGCAATAAACAACTATATATACAATATTTTTCTGAAAGCAACTTTCCTTCCCCCCCCATCTGTCTTACAACAAGTGGAATTATTTTGCTGCATATATTCTTCAGGTATTCCTTGTCACTGTCGTTCCTGTTTGATCATTTACTAATAGAAAATGCTCAGGGACTGGAGAAATTCAGCTATCAGAAGCAAGGTCTTCCTAACACCCAGGAAAGGAAAGACACGTGTAGCAGAGGTGAAATCCAGCAGGTTCTAGCAGTTTCATTAGAACCAGTAGTAAATTTTCTAAGCAGTTTGGAGAACCAGTTGTTAGAAGAAGTCTCCTTTTGTTTTTTTTCTACTTTACATGGTTAATCCTGTAAGGAAGGCAGGAAAAAAAACATTCTGGTGCTGTTTCTAGCCTAATCTTTATTGCCCTACTTACAGAAACTGCCCACCCAGTCACACTCAACAAACTACGCCCACAGAACTGGTAGTAAAAAAAAATTGAATTCCACCACTGATTTGTAGGCTTTCTACCATTTCATTTTCCTGAGATCAGAAGCAGGAAAGTCCTGTATGGTACCATTTTATCCTACAAAGCAGGGATGTCAAACTCAAGGCCTGGGGGCCGAATCTGGCCTACAGGGTACTTAGATGTGGCCCATGGGGCTGCCCTGGAAACAGCTAAGGACTGGCCCACAGTGCTTCTATGGGAGAAAATGGGTTCCTGAGCTCCGTTTTTGGCTCCTGCAACCCTCTGCCAATGAAAACAGAGCTTGGGAAGCTTAGCATTGGTAATTTAATATATTACCATATATTTAATTTTATATTTATAATATAAATTTAAATTTCTCTTTGGCTTTATACCAATCTCTCTTCTTTTTTCTTTTTTTAAATAACAGTGCCAGGTCTGATGACTCTTATACAGTCTCTCCATTAGCTAGGAAGAATTTTCAAGTCTAATAACATTGCCAAAGTCTATAATTTAGCTTCCAAAATGTATCAAGTAATGCATTTTGTAGACTAAGTTCATTTTCTATTAATTACATGTCTGGCTGTTTGTATTTTTTTTTCCCTGATCTGTGGCTGTAATAAAGTTTGGATTTGAACTTCAGAGTTTCTCCAGTTGCTATCAGATTTATGGTGACAAAAGAAAAATTGAGTTGGCAGGGTGTGGGATGGTTAATTTTCTTTAGCAGAAACAAAGGCAATCCCAGTTTTAAATGGGATCAAATGTAGCCCGACTCTGGGGTTACCACATCCTTATCCTACCCCTCCTCACTGCCTTGTAAGAACAGGGCTGTGAGCACTTGTTACACATGTCCCCAAGTTTGGCTTATGGTCACTCACTCACTCACACACTCACAACCCTGGAAAATAGCCACATTCAAATAACTTTCAACTGAATACCGAGGTTCTTTAAAATATACAGAGACCCAGTAAAGTTAAAATAACAGCTAAGAGCTTTACTGGTTACAATATATGTGTTTGCTCTTTCTCACAGATATACAATACACCCACACACATACATCCGCACTTACCCATGTCCTTCTCAAGTAGGTTGGCAAACATTAGTTGAGATGGAGGCTGCCAAATCTGGATACAAAGAAGAGTCCAAGAGTAGGCGAGCTTCAGGACCTTTTATATCCCCCATAAGTCCTTTGTTGATTGAGAAGACTGGCAGCTACTTTCTTTATTGATTTACAGTTCTGATAGCTGTTGATGGGATTTGGGGAGGGTTTTCCCATGGGTCAGACCCAACTTATTTTGCTTGCTTTGGATGACATTTTTCCTTTGTTTCCATAACAACTTCTTATCTATCTTCCAAAGGGATCTTTTAGCTAAGATCCCTGGCTTTATCCACTCTGTTTATGGGGCTGCTTCATTTTTAGGTATGCCAGCTTCAGCCTAGTTTCACACACCTACTTGAAGGCCAACCGAAGCCCCAGGAAAAAAAAGGAAACCTTCATAACTGGGCTCCAAAATATTCACCGTCTATTGAGACTAAAATAGGTCAGTGCAACGGGGAAGAAACGGCTTGTTGTTTCAACCATGTATACAGCACAGTCAGCTTTTCCATCAGAAACAAAATATTATGACACTGTTGAGACTGCACGGTTTTCACAACACAACCTTTATGGATCACACTTATCTTTCTCAGATACAGGGAGCATTATTACCAGGATCCCTGGTGTCAGAATAATAATTTAGGGTCCCAGTTCGAGCCAGGATTGTGCAAGAACAAATCAGTATGAAATCCAGACACACTGTGAGGAAAAGAGATTTATTTATTTTCAAAAGCAAAGAGGTTTATTTGTTGGGGTAGCTACAAAGAAAATGAGGTACAGAGAGGTTGTTTTATGGGGAAGGATTGGTCCTTGGTGTGGGGCTTGTGAGGTGTGTGTGTCTGTGTGTGCATGTGTATGTGTGCTGGTTCTATTGTGCGACTCTGTCAAAAGGTCAATCTTAATTGTCCTTCCTTGTGGCTGTTGCTTTTGTTGTGTAGATGGTGTCTGGGCAGCCTATTTGTAGATTTGGGGAAATATGAATGAACAGGTTCTTTGTCTGGCTAGTTACTCTTGCCCAAGTTACTCTTACTCTTGGTTTTACTATTTATCCATTGACTGAACTATCTTAGCACTGGATCTTTGTTAAAATGTACCTATTTGATTGCAACATATTTTCTCGTCTTGGTCAATTATTTGAGATAGTGGGGAAAATAATCTTCTATGATTATTACTGATTATTAAAATTCTTCCAATGCTGGAATCAGGTAGGAAAGATGTTAGAAGAAATGTCCATCTGGGTTCAGTTCCAAGTGGGGATAAAGACATTGGAAACATGGAGGCTGTTTGGAAAGATGGTTTATTGGTGAACGGGACCACATGGTTTGAGGTCCTGGGCAAAAAAGGTGCATGGCACACACACACACACACACACACTATT
>JAEANM010012001.1:0-15010 GCA_017656035.1 Myanophis thanlyinensis | reverse complement strand
ATGAATATATACTAGAATAATAATGTGAGAATTTATATAAACTGTAAGTGAGGACTATGAAAAGATAGTGTAAATAAGTTGTAATCAACTGATGCACTATAACTGGAAGATGTTTTTATGTTTTGTTTGTATGTATGTATGGTTGTTTGAAAATAAAAAAAAATGTGAAAAAAAAATGGAGAAAACATTGTGAGGTTTAAGTGTAAGGAACCTTACACTTCAAAATGTTTCCTTCATTTTATTTAGATTGCCTTGCCCAGGGATTCTGGGATATGAAGTCCACAAGTCATAAAAGAGCCACAATTGCCCACCCCTGTGCTAGGGATGTGTGTTACTTAAAAGTATCCCTAGCAGTGGGCCAAATGTCTGAAGTTGTGTTACCAAGCTATCTCTAGATGTGATTGTGTGTACTTCTGTAAGAAAAGTATAAATGGATGGCAAAAGCCCCCAGAGACCTTAAATCTTAGCCTAGACCAGAAGATCCAGGGAGGTGGCTAATAGAGTAGAATAGGGGAATTCTGGGAGTTGAAGTCCACCCATCTTAAAATGGCCCAGGCTGAGAAACGCTCGAATAGAGGACACCCCACCTCATTTCTGTGTGCACTTTGTGCCCACCCTCTTCATCCTGCTTAGTTTTATTTTAATTAATTTTTAAATTTTAAAATATTATTTTAATATTTTATTCAATTTCTATAAGCTGTCCAGAGTTGCCTTTGGCGAAATGGGTGGCATTTAAGTTTGATAAACAAACAAGCAGATAAATAAAGTTGTTGTGCAGTTTCCAGCTAGTTCAAAGGTTCTATCTATTACTATTTCTCTGGCATTCCTGACAATCTGGAAGGATGTAAATTAAGGACTTTTTAACTTTTAAACCTTATATAAAATTGAAATTTTAAACATTTAATAAAATAGTCATTCTCTTTCAGTTCACTTCACAGGTTGGTGGTTGTAGGGAAAATAGGAGAAGGAAGAAGTATTAGATATGTTAGTTGCCTTGAGCTACTTATAAAAATAATAAAAGTGGAAAAAAATCTACAACAAATCTGCTCTGAATTGCAGCCATTTTCTCCAAACCCAGAAAATCTATTAGCTACCAGCTAGCCACTGCTACCAAGTATAAAAGAAAAATATGTTTTTATTTATTAATCTCATTTATATAGCTGCTCATCTCATCAAAAGTGACTCTGGGCAGTGCATAACAGTAGAATAAAAAAGATGCAAGAACAGCAAATATAAATATAAAAAAACATAGTTAATTAATGTATGTCTTAAAAATCCAAGATGCAAGCATAAGTGAAGGAAGTATACAAAACGACCCCCTAAACAGTGGAACTATCTAAACAAGTCTCCAGTTCATGGGAGCCTCAGGCCTGGTCACATGATCTTAAGGGCCTTTCAGACTATCGGAAGGGATGGACCAATCTAATATGTTGCCATTCATTCTTTTAAAAAATGAGGAAATTGCTCTTTGTGTCTATCCTCTCTTGTTTCTCCTTGTGCTTCAGAAAAGTGATGGGAATGAATTGCTAGCTAGTTTATATAAGTTGATATTCATAACTTTTTTAGTTCTTTCAAAGTAAACCTAATAAAGAGGGTAGCTTTTAATCTATAAATTAGAGAAATATCTTTCAAAATTCTCTTCTAAATATAGACAGAGGAATTTTATGGATGGTTTCTCTGAATTTCTGCAATTGAAGAAACAATTCTGCACCAATATCTTAACAGAATTTGCTTTTCTCAGGATTTGAAATTGAACGTAAGCATACAAAACCCAAGGAATCTTTTTGTCCCTGGAAATATGATAATATAGTGAAAGCATCTTCTCCTCCATCCCTGGTCTAACTCAAAACTACATAAGTGTACTCCCCCATGAGAATTTCTCCAGAATTTGTTCTAACTGTAATATCTTCAAAACAAATTCTCTGTCATAAAATTGAATAATATATAGTAAGGGGGAATATACAGTAAAATCTTTTTTGCTAACACAAGTTTAAATAACAATTTTAGGAGGCTTTGGTAGAAGAAAAATTCTTGATTCAGTTACATGATTAGTAACTTCATCTTTTTAAAGGTATAAAAACGGTGTTTGCTGGCTCCAGCTGCAACGATCTTGTCTGCACAGAACAATGTGTAATGAGTGGACACTTTGATAAGAAAATACGCGTTTGGGATATTAGGTGAGTGCAACTTCCTTTTGGTATAGGGAGAGACCATTTTGATGTCAGAATGAATCCAGTAACATCAGAACCAGGTTCAGATTCAGAACCTTTTGACTGAAAAAGATTTTACATCTTTCAAATGAAGAGTGATTGTCTTGCAATGTGAACTCATACACTTTGAAAAGCATGTATTAATCAGACCCAAGGAGAGAGACATAAACAATACTTAAAGCCACACTATTGGATTTTTGGTACAAAAAAAAAAAAAGAACTTGATCAGGAAAATGGTTCTGCTTCCAACCCTAGGAAATCCCAACAATACAGGTGGTTTAATGATTAACACCTTCACATTCAGCTTTTAGGAAACTCAGTACTCTGGTAAAGGATATAATGCATTTAGGGCCAAGGGAGAAAAATGCTTTTCTCCAGTGACTGCCACAAGAATGCTAGTGTTCTAAAGTAAATTTGCCTATTGCTGTTTTTAAAAAGCTAGATTTAAACTCTTATGTTTTAAGCTGCAAAGCAGGACATCACTTAACCTAATGAGCACATAAATTATGCTACTGATTACACCTTTATCCACTGTAACATTTTTAATGAGGCTTATTGTACACCACCAAGCTAAGTACCATTAAGGAAATGTTAACTTGTGTTACATTTTGCTTTTAGAACTGAAAGTGTGGTAAGGGAAGTGGAATTGCTGGGAAGGATTACAGCTCTAGATCTCAACCCTGAGAGAACAGAGCTTCTTACATGTTCTCGTGATGATCTGTTGAAAATTATTGATCTCAGAATCAATGCTGTCAAACATACATTCAGGTGAGTATGGCTCTGCAAGTGAGCTATAGATTTCTCATCAAAAGCCAGGAATTCAGAGCTTGTTCTATTGACATTTAATGGTAATAATGAGCCTATTCTTGAAAAACACCTTTGTTGACTGTCCTGAAATAGATGTTTGTGCTTAATAAAAGAAAGAAAAAGACCTGATTGGTTTGATTATTATTTTTCAGGTTTGTGTGGCTAAGATGTCTTTTTGTAGCTGCCTGTAAAATGAATTGGAAAGATACATGTAACATTTTGTGGGCTTTTTCTTCCAGTGCTCCAGGATTTAAATGTGGGTCTGATTGGACTAGAGTTGTATTCAGGTAAGAAGCTGAGCTAACAAAACTTGGGTTGAATATGATTTTCCCTTCTGGCTTTTTATTATTTGTATATACAGTAGTATATTGAGGTACTTGCTTAGCATATTAGGTTAGATAATTAGATGAAGTTATTCTGTATTGGTATGAAACGTCAAGAACAGAACTACATTGTGTTCCCACTGATCCGAAAAAAAGAAAATTCAGAGCATCTAATTAGTTATAGTGTTTGTAGGTGTTCATTTTACACTTATTTTTAGTGCTTTAGGTAGGAGGGAAACTAATTTAGTGTCACCTTTGCAGTTAAATATATTCATTCCATTTGGTTAAAAGTTCTGTTCTAGACTTTTTGGAGATTTCCATCAACTAAGGGAACATTTCTGTTTGTAGTACACAAACAGCAATAACAAGTTTTTCTCTGCTCCAAATCTGTGATTTTTTTTTCCAGCCCTGATGGAAATTATGTTGCAGCTGGTTCAGCAGATGGATCACTTTATATATGGAGTGTGCTCACTGGAAAAGTGGAAAGGACACTTTCCAAGCATCACAGGTGAGTCAAGATAATGCTGTTAAAATCTGAACCTTCTACATTTTGGAGGGGAAATTAGCCTACAAGGCAGCCCTCCTGAAGTTGATGCCTGCTACATGTATTGGGGCTATTACTCCAATACTGCAAGGCTCATGTTAAGTGCTCAGAACATTACTGGAAAACATGAAGAGATCAATGGCAATGCATCTTTGAGCCAAATGTTTCTTGTTCGACTTAGCAACAACCTTGGAAAACTGTTCTGTGGGGACAGAGCAACATTTCTTCCTTAACTCACATTTTGGGCCTTTAGAGATCTAATAACATTTATGTCATCTTTTTTGTTTCAGCAATCCCATCAATGCTGTGGCATGGTCACCGTCCGGAGCCAATGTGATCAGTGTGGACAAAGGAAACAAGGCTGTGCTGTGGTCTGAATTTTGACCTCAAAGTGCAAAACACTAGCTTGCCAAAAAAAAATGCATGGGAAGGCAAAGTGTCTGTCTGTCTAGGGAGGAGAGAAGCCCCATATCCGGCTCTCACCCAAGTTTATTTGCCAAGTGCATAAGCTTGCCTTTAGCAAAGAATTATTGATGCATCCATCAGGAAGAAAAGTGGGTCCTGATTACAGTATGTTGCTGCTATTTAACGTTCATAAAGATTTGGGTGTAGAACCGGTCATTTTTAAAGTGCACCATCTGCACACTGGAAAGTTTGTCATACCAGAGAGCAGCACTCCTGAAACAATATTCTATGGCATTTCACTATTGAGTGCTGTAGCAAAAGTTCCTGTATGTCCTGACTTTATGCATGTATTCATACATGTGTCTTCTTCTCTGAGCTAGCTAAGAGATGAGGTGAAGTACCCTAAGACAAAGAACAGTGGGATCCAAAGTGTAATCTTATTTGAGTAAGCCGTGAATTTGGCAGTTGCATCTGTGGGACTTCTAGTACTTAGCAAATCACAGCTTCTTGTACCAGCTTGATTTGTGGCAGGCAGAATTGTCCGATAAGAAAACCAGAAGTTGTATCCTCCAAAGTTTATCCAGGCAGCAGTGATACAGAAGCATTTTAATTTGTGCATTTTGGGTTTTAATTGTGGGATACAATAAGAAGTTCTGCTGTAATGAAGAATGTATGAGAGCACGACCTGAGCACAAAAACCAAATCCAGAGCAACTTCTGCTATTTTGCAGTTTTATATTGAGGGCAAAGGACACGAAAGGAAATAAACACCTGAAGCTGAATGTCCTGGTGCTGGCAAATCCGTATCATTTGCCTATGACTTAAATGTGCAATATTCTTTCTGTGTTGGAGCTCTCTCTCTCTCTCTCCCTCTGCCATGGAGGAGGCTTGGGGGTCTGTATCCTTCAGTGGTTAAATGCACAATATGGTTTGAGAAGAATTTGTGGCATTGAAGATTCATCAGCCAAATACTTTTCCACATTCAGTGGGCTGTGATACAAGCCACCAGCATTAAATTGCCTTTTAATTTGCACTTTAATTTTTCTTCCACAACTTATTTTGTATTGCTTGTATTGGAGGGCAGGTGAGCAGGATTCTTTTGGGTCTGGGGTTCTCATTAGATCCCTTCACTTTGACAACTTACGCAGAGGAAAATGGAAAGTACATGGGACAAACTTTATTTATTGTACTAATCTGTCCACCAGTACTTGACTGATTATAAATAAACCAATATCCTGCTTCTAAATCTGCATTGCTTTTTCTTTATTTTTGTATCTGCTTTGGGAATGGAAAGCAGTTTGAAGAGAATACTAAAGGCTCTATATAAAGTTTCAGCTGCAAATATATTTGCAAAACCTATAATGAGATTCTGGAGCAGAAGGAATAATGTATCTACTGTTAAAAAAAATGGCAAACAGCACAGTAGGGATTATTATCAGAAACAGTTTTGAAAATGGAGTGCCAACATTCTAATGTAAATCAATGATGTGACTACATCAGAAATATATGCACTTCTGGTTGCCGCAACCTCAAAAAGGATATAATGGAGTTAGCGGTCGTTCAGAGGAGGGCAACTAAGATGATCATGGGACTCAAACTACTTCCTTGTAAGGAAAGGTTGCAACATTTGGGGCTTTTTCCTAGTCTAGAAAAGAAACAAAGGAGAGGGAATATGACTGAGGTGTACAGAACGCTGCATGATGTAGAGAAAGTGGACAAAGAATAGCTATTTTCCCCTTCCAAAAATACTAGAACCAGAGAACACTCAATGAAATCCTGGAAAAACCGAGACAGACAAAAAGTGTGGTTTTTACTTAATACATACATGTAGTCCTGGAGTTACGACCACAATTGAGCCCAAAATTATGTTGCTAAGTGAGACACTTGTTAAGTGAGTTTGCCTGATTTTATGACCTCTCTTACCACAGTTAAGTGAATCACTGCAATTGCTAAGTTAGTAACAGTTATTAAATGAATCTGGCTTCCCCATTGACTTTGTTGTCACAAGGTCACAAAAGATGATGACATGACTGCAACTCTCAAATATGAAATAGCATCTGAATTTTGATCATGTGACCATGGGGATGCTACAACGGTCATGTGAAAAACAGTCACTTTTTAAGTGTCGTAACTGAATGGTCACTAAATGAACTGTTGTAAGTCGAGGACTAACTATTTCAACTTTTGAAATGGATATCACAAGAAATGGTGCTGACTACCAACCTGACTGGCTTCAAAATATGGACCAATTCATGATTGTTGTGGAGATCAATAGCTGTTAGCCTTGATGGCAGGGCAGCTGCTTCTGACGGCCATCTGCTGGGAAACTTGTGGGCTTCCTTTTGCAGTTGCTGACCATTGCAAGAACAAGCTGCTGGACCTGGGTTCTGATTCAGCAGGGCATTGCTTATGTTCTTATGTTCTAGGAATTTCTTTAGGATATTCGAATCAGCAACAAGATTTACATTCTACTATAGTTTTTTTATCATTAGTAGGAAAGCCATTATTACTGCTTGCAGATCACCATTACCAGCATCGCATCAGAAAATGTATTTTGTCAGCTCATCAGCTAAATACTTCATATGCTTCATATGCTAAAGGGGATAAAATTATACACGTACAGTTACTAGGTATTTTATTTTCTCTGGTGGTTTACTACAGTCTTAACAACATTATCTCCAATTTGGGTTTACCCTGAACCTTTCTAAATCTCTGATGATGCTTTCCTGGTGAAAGGTTTGCAAACTTGTTATTTCCACATACTTCATATAAATGAATTTGAGCACAGGAGAACTGATAAACATATCTGATTATGTCTTTAAAAAGTGCTTTGTAATACAGTGCTTCCTGGCATCTGTTGTGCACAAGCAATCACATCCACATGTAGAGAGTTGAAATTGACTATATTCTGCCTAATATACAGGAATCTTTCTAGACTGCTTGCCTTCTCTTGGGATCACGCATATAAGGCTTTATGGAGGACTTGGGGAGAGATCAGTTCAGGATCTCTAGCGTCTGCACAAAGATTCAAAGCTAATTCCTCGCTTGAGTCCTTCTCCCTCGGAGGTAGAGAGCCAATACACCGTATGGATCATTAGTCTTGCCGTAGGTCATGTGACTGAGAATTAAAAAAGATATAAAAGGACCAGGCTCCACCTCCCGATCCCAGCTTTTTCTCAGTCACGATCTAGGTCAGAAGACTGGGAAAGCTCTCTCCTCAGAAGAATAGTAAAATTTCACAGTTCATCAATCTGTAAGTTGTCTCAGGATTAGAAAGTCGCCTTATCAAGGCAAGCATAAGTTCCTGCTGATAAAGGGGGTATAACGATTATACTGTTTGAAGCATCCTTTCCTCACTAATCGTGAGGCAAATGCGGTTAAACAGCTTTACCGCCGCGCTGCTGTCATTAGGTAAATCGCTGGGCGAGCTGGCACGAGGAGCACGAGCGCCGAAAGGACGTTCAGCCAGGCTGCCTCGTTATCGAGGTTA
Organism: Myanophis thanlyinensis; assembly: GCA_017656035.1. Classification (NCBI taxonomy): domain Eukaryota; kingdom Metazoa; phylum Chordata; class Lepidosauria; order Squamata; family Homalopsidae; genus Myanophis; species Myanophis thanlyinensis. The sequence goes on along the minus strand of JAEANM010012001.1, from coordinate 7,232 downwards.
AGCAGCTTATTGTTTGACAGTTTACGAAGTAATAAACTGTCAGAGGAGGTGCCCCCCCACGCAGAAGAAAGAGCGCGCGTCGCAACTGCGCCATTATCACAGAGGCAAGCCGCTTTCAGGCTGTGCTCCTCCCCCCTCCCAACGGGAAACAGCGCGCCAAAATGGAACAGCCGTTTTTCGCCTTCACCGGCGGCTTCGTGTGTGTCTTCAAAGCTGAATTTCTTGCTGTTGCGTGTAAAGAAAGAAATAAATATAGCGGGAGATGAAAAATGATGATTAAAGGCATAATGGCCGCAGGCTCCGGGGCCCGTCCGATCCCCGATCCCCGACCCCCGCCATCGCTGCTGAGGTGGCAGGGACGAGGCATCTTGCTGGCTTTCTATGGCAGCAGAGTTGGGTCCAGCGGCCTTGCCGCTGGATTGCGCCAGCCTGCATTAGGTCCAGCTCCAACCCAGGTGCTAGTTTTTCAATGGGGCGGATTGCACTCATTGCCAGGCGTGCCGCGATTTTAAACGGAGTGCCCTTGATATATTCGGCTGCCATTTTGAATTACCAACGATCGGTAAAGTTCCCTCCACTTGCTTCAGGAGGCAAGGGGTTGGGATAGACCTGGAAGATGCCCAATGTTGTGGGCCCCTACGGGGTCTCACATTGGTCCATGTGGCGGCCTATGTTATTGATTAATAATTCCATGGAGATTACTCCAAACAAGGCCGCTATGGTTGGGTTAGTGCCCAACTCGGACATAAGGAGCACGCTATGACCGCTCCTGAGGCATAGCGGTTGGGGACCTAGCGCTCATGGTCACAAAGAGCCGGTATGCGTATTGTTGCGATTAATTCCCAATACATCAATGGTAGAGGGCACATCTAGCAGATTCCCCATCATAATTCTGGAGCTTATTACAGGATGCAAGGTGGCGCTTGCTAATCATCATCTCTTCTTTTAATCAAGATGGATAACCAATCACCAAAGATCCCTACCCGGGCCTTATCACCCCAACCGGGGGTACATCGAAAATGTTCCACAAAGAGAAAACACCTCTCTACTACAACGGAGCAAAGACCCGGGAATAAATCCACTCGTAAAGCACACCGAGCAGAAGAAAAGGATGCTGCTTGTAGACATAAAGCCCTGGATTGCCAATGTGCAAAAGCCTCCAAGCGCCCTCGACTAGAGGCACATGATGATCTGACGATTCCTCCAACTGGGCAGAATAGCAAGAGCTCATCGGAGGCACCCCAACAAGGCCATTCACCCATTCTGCCGTTGTCTCCCGACCGCAGGGAGGACAATGGATCTAGGCCATCAGCTCAAAACCCTCCAGCTGTACCCGATGGGGAATGTATGCCACAGGAAACAGGGCATAACCGTTCACCCGCTGATGATATGGAGCCCACACTGCCAGAGCCAACGTCCATGGCTGATCTCCAGACAAATTTACTGGGGCAATGAAACAGTTGCTAGCAGCCACGCTTAATCAACAACCCGCAGAGGGCACTGTTGATTCGACACCGGGACCTTCTTCATCTTTACATTCACAGCGTCCTTCAGCTTGGCGATCTGATCCGGATTACAACTCCCAGGCTTCCGACTCTGCCTCTGACTACTCGTCAGTGTGTTCGGGAGACGAAGAGTTTATCCTGTCAGATGACAGTGGCGATGGGGCAGAAGCACTGACGGTTGAGGGCCTCTTCCGAGCCTCTTTATTTAAGACAATCTTGAACAAGGCAAAAGCAGTCACCCAATTGACCGGAGCTCCACAAGATAAGGCAGCAGGCGATACAACATCTCTGTCTCTTCCGCAGAAAGAGTTGGCCTAGTTACTGTTCGTAACTCAGACCACTAAGTCTGAGGAGGTCCCGGCTCCATCATTATTTACGGACTTAGTCCAACAGCAGTGGAACACTCCGGCTGTAGGACGACCTCCGTTAAACTCGGAAAAGCGGTTTTATAATGTCGCCAATGCTTTCAATTCTGCACTGGAGGCTCCCAAGGTTGATGACCCGGTAGTGGCTCTAGTGTCTCCAAATGCCCTTGTGCCGGACTCGGACGACGTTCTGAAGGCGGAGGACAAAAAGTCAGACCAAGTCCTCCATAAGGGTCACCAAGCGGCCACTTGGGCTGTCAAAACAGCCACTTCCGCGTCCTTTTTTAACAGAGCGACTCTGCTATGGATGAAGGAATTGCAAGCCAGGGTGGATGCCAGTGATATGCGAATCCACCAAGACATAAACAAGTTAGTAGCGGCAGTGGAGTATTCGGCGGACGCCACATTGCATGCAGCCAAATTCACGGCCAGGGCCATCGGCGCCTCAGTGGTCGCGCGGCGATTAAACTGGCTGAAACACTGGCAGGCAGACCAGCGTCAATGCTGGAAACTGGCGTCTGCTCCCTTTACCGGGACCAACCTCTTTGGGGACACTCTGAAACCGGTGATCATCGAGTCCAAGGATGGAAGGAAAAAGATGTCGTCTGGATTTCACCCTCCAGACCGCAGAAGATGGAACTTCTTCCGCGGAAGTAATTACCAGCAACAGTCCTTTCGCGCCATGGAGAACTACACTTTTCTGAACCAGTGTCAACAATTCCGCCGTAATGACCGACAGCAGTCCAGGCCGTTTCGCAGTAACCAACAACACGCTTATTCCAGATGCACATACAAAAGCGCGCGTGGAAAGCCTTATAGACGTAGTAAATGACTTTGGACAGAACCCTCCCGTTGGTGGCCGCCTCGCTCTCTTTGCCGCACAATGGGAGGACACCACGTCCGACGTCTGGGTGAGGCAGACAATTTGCTTCGGTCTCACGTTAGAGTTTCTAACAACACCCCCGGACAGGTTCGTGGCATGCCATGTGTCCAGCAATCGGGAGCACCGATCTCTTATGAAAGAGGCAATAACTCACCTGCTCACTATCAACGCCATTGTGCAGGTTCCACCCAAGTTCCAAGGTCTAGGCTTTTACTCCATCCTCTTCGTCATACCCAAGGCATCAGGGGGATGGAGGGCGATCCTAGACCTCAAACAGTTAAATCAGTTCACTGTTTATCAGAGGTTCAAGACGCACACGTTATGGAGCATCATTTCCCTGTTGCACCACAACGATCAGTTAGCGTCAATAGACCTTACAGAGGCCTATCTACACATTCCCATTCATCCCTCCCATCAAAAGTTTCTATGGTTCTGTTATCAAGGCCACCATTACCAGTATCGGGCACTCCCATTCGGCCTCTGTTCCGCCCCACGAGTATTCACCAAAATTATGGCAGTTCTGGCGGCCCACCTGCACCAGATACCGGTCTGGGTACACATTTACCTGGACGACATTCTCATCCAAGCCTCATCTCTCCGGTCAGCGCAACAAGATCTGCAAATGACGCTCAACCTCCTTCGAGCCCACGGATTCACGGTGAACGTTCAAAAGAGTCACCTCCAACCCACAACGCAGCTCCAGCACCTAGGAGCAATTATCGACACCAGACTGGACAAGGTTTTCCTATCTCCGGACAGAAAACAGAGTCTTCTGCAATCTGTCTCCCGAGTCTTGAACCGGAAGAGTGTGTCCCTAGCGTTCCTTTCAAAGGTTCTCGGCAAAATGGTGTCATGCATAGATATAATACCGTGGGCCAGATTGCATATGAGAACACTGCAGTGGTTCCTACTGCCTTACCAGAGGGCGAAGGTCAGTCACACCCACAGGGTAGTTCGAGTTCCAGACAAAGTCCTCCGTTCCCTCAAGTGGTGGACCTCCAACATCCACGAGGGCTGTCTCTTCTACGAGCCGGAGCGAACCATCCTCACGACCGATGCCAGCCTGCTGGGTTGGGGGCACATCTAAAAAATTTCATTGCACAAGGACGATGGACTTCGGCAGAGCGCTCAAAAAAGATCAACTGGCTCGAGTTGAGAGTGGTACATTTAGCCCTACGCAAGTTTTCTCAACATGTTGCGGGAAGACACATACTAGTTCTAACCGACAATGTGGCAAGCAAAGCCCACATAAATCGGCAGGGAGGGACCAGGTCACAGTGGTTGATGGAGGAGGCCCGGCAGCTGGGCTCCTGGGCAGAACGCCATGTGCTATCATTGCGAGCACAGCACATCTTGGGAGTCTCCAACACGCAAGCGGATTGGTTAAGCTGATCCACGGTGGACCATGCAGAATGGGCACTACATCCCAGACTATTTCACCAGATACTGGAGCGTTTTGGCCTGATGCAGATGGACCTATTTGCCTCTCCGTCCAACACAAAGCTCCACCACTTTTTCTCCAGGTTTCCGACTCCGCAAGCGGAGGGGGTAGATGCGCTATGGGCGAGGTGGCTCAGGGGCCTCCTTTATGCCTTCCCCCCATTACCCTTGATACCCAGGGTACTCCAGAAGGTGAAGAAGGAGAGGGCACAACTAGTCCTCCTAGCCCCGTATTGGCCGCGGAGGCCCTGGTTTGCCGAGCTTTTGCATCTGTCGATAGAACCTCCCTGGCAACTTCCGATCTCCAGGGATGCGCTGTTCCAGAGGGAAATAGCACATCCCGATCCGGATTGGTTACACTTAGCCGCATGGCGATTGAACGCGGATCACTGGTAATCGAGCAGTTACCTGCAAATGTTATTGCTACCATCCTAGCGTCTAGACGACCATCGACTGTCCGTATACATGAGGCGACGTGGCAGGCATTCGTCAGGTGGTGTACCGGGCGAGATTTATGGCCTCTTGGAGCTTCCATTTCTACCATCTTGCAGTTTCTTCAAGAGGGGTTTGACAGAGGACTCCGACCGAATACCCTCCGCAGGTAGGTTGCGGCCATTGCCTCTGTCGTCCAAGGGAGTACGGGGTCCTCCATTTCCAACCATCCAATGGTATGCTGCTTCCTGAGAGGTGCAACCAATTTATGTCCTCCACCGATTCATCAGTTCCCTACCTGGGAATTGTCCACGGTGCTGCACGCACTCACTAAGACACCGTTTGAACCTCTGCGCACAGCCTCAATGAAAGTCCTCACGTTTAAAGTTTGTTTCCTGGTAGCGGTCACGTCTGCTCGTCGAATTTCAGAGCTGGCAGCACTTTCAGTGCGAAGTGACCTTTGCATTTTTCATGCCGACAAAGTTACGTTACGTTTAGATCCAGCATTCATTCCAAAAATAAATTCTTCCTTTCACCCTTCCCAGGAGATTGTGTTGCCTAATTTTTGTCCAGCCCCATCGCATCCATTAGAGATTCGATGGCATAAGTTAGATGTTTGCAGAGCACTCCGTAGTTATATTGATAGAACGGCCTCCTTTCGCAAAACGGAGGCGTTATTCGTTAAATTCCATGACAGTTCATTAGGCCAGAAGGCGAGCTCTTCCGTAATAGGAAGGTGGCTGCGTTCCTGTATTTCAATGGCATACGACATTCAAGGTCAAGTACCCCTCAGGGAATTTATTTATCATCAGCGAGCCATTGAGCCATCACATACGCCCAGCATAGCAATGACTTTGGTATGTCCATACAGTGGATTGGCTCTCTACCTCTGACGGAGAAGTGGCGTTGGACTTACTTGATACGCTCCTTCTCGTCGCGTAGAGAGCCAATCAACCCAACCTGATCAAGGGCCGGGTCCTAGCCATCATCAGCAACAATATGAGGAGAGAGACAGTTATATAGCCTATTACGTTCCTTCGTAGAAGCTGGGATCAGGAGGTGGAGCCTGGTCCTTTTATATCTTTTTTAATTCTCAGTCACATGACCTACGGCAAGACTAATGACCCATACGGTGGATTGTCTCTCTACCCAACGAGAAGGAGCATATCAGGTAAGCCCAACGCCCCTTTTCCTGCCCAGCTGGGTGTTGCATAACATCTGCTTACTTTGAGGCAGTGTTCTTTTTCTGTTGACACCCCTGGTGCCTACTTGAGACTGGCCTGGTTCACATAAGGCTTTCGCTCTTGAAGCAGCTTCAGAGAATGTTCTGCGGCCTCTGAAAACCAGATGAAAATGCTCCATTCTCAAGCAATTTTCAGAGGCAGTGCAAGAGCTCACCCCATCCATTCTCTGTTTCTGCAGCCTCCAATAATCACACAAGAAAAGGACATGCTTTCTAAAATAGTTGCTGGGTTTGGGTGAATGCTGGCGTGTCACCTAAAACATTGTGGCATGTTGCCTTTCACACCTGTATCAGGTTCACTGCTCTGGACCATGCTTTAGGCATAAAAACTGCAGCATTTTCAATTCTACAGAAAGAAATCCAGGGAATTATATCTTGAATCTCTTCATATACAAGGTAACGGATACAATTTTAGTACTAGTCAAACTTTTGCATTTGTTTGAAATAATTTAATGTCCTATATACAAAAATGTTTTCATGTCCATCTGGCAAAGGTGGACACTTCTGACATTTCAAGGATATATGCTCATGATAGATTCTAATGCCAAATCAGTGACATGAAGGCTTATCCAAGATTATGCTTTGTTTCTTTAGAGGAACACTGTAAGTCTTGTGTAACATGTTAAGTATGTTTGGCCAGATACCCTGAATGATACAAAGCAATACAAATGCTTTTCATGAAATACAAAATCCAGAGTGCTGCAATATTTTCCATAGCAATGAAAGTGCTATAAAAAGGGTGCAAGTTTCCCCAAGATTTGTCCTCAGACTCGATGATACAAAACTAATGAAGAATGTATGTTTTCTTCATTTGTAAACTGTTCTTTATGAATACAGTTTAACTTCACTTTCAAATTTAAAATTCCAAACAAACAAAGGGAAAACAAACATTGATATCTATAGATCTGGAACCCTGATTCTGTAACAGTTTGTCTTTTCTTAGATAAGGGGTGTCAAACTGGCGGTGCAGGCTATGCCCATCCCAGCTCCACAAATGAAAAAAAGTGACAAAATGTCACATGACAGCAACATGATGCGGCAAGTTTGACACCCGTGTCTTAAATAAATGGTGACAACAAAAGTAAAAATACACATATTTTCCCCTAAATGGTAACTGAATATACTGGCTGCACTGATTCTAAATGGACTTCCAGGTGCAATTCCAGGTGCTGGTTATCACTGTTTAACACTGGTGGAATGACCTTCTTTTTGACATATAATTGGCCCTGACCAGTGGTGGAATTCAAAATTTTTTACTACCGATTCTGTGGGCGTGACTTGGTGGGTGTAGCTGGGGGGGGGGGGGTCATGTGACTGGGTGGGCAGTTTCTGTAAACAGGGCAATAAAGATCAGGCTAGAAACA
>JAEANM010012000.1:0-15010 GCA_017656035.1 Myanophis thanlyinensis | reverse complement strand
TTGAATGCTGAACTAAAGTCTACAAAGAGGACCCTTGCGTAGGTCTTTGGAGATTCAAGATGTTGTAGGATGTAGTGTAGAGCCATGTTGACAGCATCATTTGTTGATCTATTTGCTTGGTATGCAAATTGCAAAGGGTCTAACAGCAGATCTGTGATGGTTTTCAACACTAGCCTTTCAAAGGTTTTCATAATTACAGATGTTAGAGCAACTGGTTTGTAGTCATTCAGTTCCTTGATGGAGGGCTTCTCTTGCATTGGGATGATAGTAGAGCATTTGAGGCAAGGAGGAACATGGCACATCTCTAGTGATTTGTTGAAGATTTGGATGAATATGGGGGCCAGTTGGTCAGCACAGCCTTTTAAGCAAGAAGGAGTTATCTTGTCTGGGCCTGGTGCTTTTTCTGGCTTTTGTCTGTGGAATAGATCTAGCACTTCCTTTTCTGTGATCACCAGAGATTGTGAGCCTAATGGGATGGGGGCAGTTGAAGGAGGCTTGACTGTTGATGGTGTGTCTGAGATGGGGGTTGTGAAGATAGGTGGCTGTGGTTTCTTCTCAAACCTGCAGTAAAACACATTCAGGTCATCCGCTAGTTGTTGATTTCCTTCCGCCTGGGAAGGAGGTTTGCCATAGCCAGTGATATTTTTAGGAGTTTTCCACATGTTTGCTGGTTCATTTGTTGAGAACTGACTCCTTAGCTTTTCAGAGTAGCTTCTTTTTGCTGCTCTGATCTCCCTTGTTAATACATTTCTGGCCTGATTGTACAGCATTCTATCACCTTTTCTGTAGGCTTCCTCTTTGGAACATTGTAGCTGTGTTTAGCTGTGAACCAAGGTTTATTATTAAATTGCCAGGCTGTTTTGAATTCTGTTGGCATGTTGAATACTGGGCTTGTCTGCTGTAATTAAGCAAATCCTGATTTGTATTGGGGCAAGAAGGATCAATTTCAAAGTCATTAACCTATAAATAAGTGTTTTCATCCTATGTTTTCATTTAGAACTAGCCACCATAAAAGTAGCATAGAGCAAATGTAAATACTGTACAGAATCAAAGATTAATGAGGAGGAGGCAACAATGTACCAAAAATATTAAAAATCGCTTGTCCCAAAGGTGCTTTGGTTGGGAATGGAAGGATTTATATTCCTTGCAGACAGCTGGTCATTTGAATTCTTTTGGCAAATTGTTAAGGTCACTTGGAGGTTTATCTGTGTCATCAGGGTTACCTGAGTGGTGCAAATGAATGTGGAACCTTCTTGGAACTGTTGAAAGGACTGTGTTTAGATTGTAGATTGGAGATAGATGATGTTGTATCCCTCCCCCTCTGATGAGAGAGGGCTGTCCTTTCATTCCCAATCATCCAGTCAGTGCTGAAGAAGCTTCTTGGATGAGAAGTGAAATGTCTTCAAAGAAAACCAAGAAAGTCCAGTTGCCTCTTGAAGAAGAACCTTCGGGACAGCCATGACCTGGATGACTGAGAATTTCCATAGACATTAAAATTGCTTGGTTTCTGCTCAGCTACCATTTCATGTATCCATTAAACACTGTATGAAGCAACATTTTAATACATGATTTTGCTTTTCTCTTTTGGAGCTAGATTAGTGGCAAACTGATTCTTATGAATTCTCAGATTTCCTATGTAGAACAAAAATAAAACAAACTTTGAGGTATTTTATAAATAACCATATTTTAAACTGACCTTTTGCATCTACTTTACAGATGTCTTGAAAACAAATTTGGATTTTTCCTAGTATTCCATATTGCTTCTTCACAATAGGCAAAACAGGTGATACAAAGTAGTGTTCTTCTTAGTATTTTTGGAATGGGGAAAGAGGCGTGTTATCTTGATTCCTTATAATAACCCTGTCACGGATTACAATCATGGATAAGGGCTCTCATATAACTTGTAAAGTAAAGAGCAAAGTGCAGGCTAGTTTGGATATTTGGTAATAGCACTGCTGATGGGCACCTCAGTTTGATAAAGTTGATGTTTTGCTCCCAGGTTGAATTCTTTACTCAATCACTGAATGATTTACATATATGAATACGTTATCAAGTTTCAGTGATGTTTTTCAGGTGGATCAATACAACTTTCAACTGCAGTTCAATAAATTTTGGGTAGTCAAAGGATGTGTCCTCATTTGTGAATTGGCCCAAATGAATTTTAATTTAAATTGCTGAAAACAACAAAAAAACTAGCATGGTATTGCTTCAATGCAATGATACATATGGAAACATTTTTAATATGTTTTACACACCAAGTTTTATTAATCTTTAAATTATTGATATTGCCAGAAATTGAATCTAGCAAATGTAAATGTAGCTCAATTCAAAATAAAATTCCATTAACTTCAATGGTACTGAGAATAAAAGAATTATAGAATTTAAAGGGACTATTTAAGATACTAAGTTTAATTGCCTTCTTACTGCAAATAAGAACATATAGCAAATTATGCAGCTGAGTTGGAATCTGAAATTCCAACTACCCAACAGCCATACTGAGAACAGTCTGAGAATTGTCCTTTCATTTGTCTGAAGAACCCCAATTTAAGGAAGATCTGGAGTATAAAATTGCCACCCAGAAGTAATACATAGGTACTTTGATTTCTACTCCATTTGGCTCCCTAGAGATCTGTTAATTCCTATTAACTACAATATGAAAGTAATAATATTCTTCTTCAGAGATAAAGCAGTCTGATTACCAAATACTGGAAATCAAGTGAATTTTTTATAACATTTGACCCTGGTGAAGCAGGATAAGGAAGTATTATTATAACACTCAAATTAAACCTGATATAGAAATTAACACCAATTCCAGAGCACACTACAAGAGATGAAACCACTCCATTGCCTTTAATATCAAATCCTATCAATTATAATGGAGAATGCCTCCAATCTGGCCTATCCATCCTTGCTCTGTCATGTCAACATGGGAAGTGGTTTCCAGGGAGCAGCAACCTTTCCAATTATCACCCATCACATTATGCTTCAGATCCGAGAAGTGACAGCTTGCATATCTTCTTATCCCGAATGTCCAAACAAAAGGTCAATTTTGCAGATTATATAAACAGGAGGGTCTGTTGTTTTCAAGAAGTCCCTTATTAAAAATAAATATCCAGTAATTCTGCTGGCTGTGCGCTCTGCATTAAATACAGTTTGAAGTTATGACAGCTGTTGCTCTCAAAAGAGTGCACGTTCTCGCCTTGTGGAGCAGAGTTACATTTTGTTCTTTAAAAGCCAGAACCACTTACTGATGGGCTTGCTTGCATGCATTCAGTTCCACTGTCACTGGAGGGATTATACATTGCCCTTGCAAAATTCAATCTGAGAATTTGGTCCCCTTTCTGAATAACTGTTACACTTTTATTTGAATTCTACTTTTCTACCACAGTGGTGATAGTGATTTTTTAAAAAGAAGCTATTTCCAAGTTTTTCATTCACTCATTAGACCACATCATGCATAGAAATTGGGCAGAAGTGTAAATATATGTTAATAAAAGATAGTCAATTTTCTTTCACTAATTTGGAAGAAACAATCCCTACTCATGGTCACTCATGCCCTAGTAACTTCCATCTTGACTATTGCAATACAGTCAGCATGGGTTTGTTAAAAACAAAAAATGTCAGACCAAACTTATTTCATTATTCAACATAGTGACTAAATTAGTAGACCAGTGAAATATTGTGGACATAATAGACTTCAGCAAGGCATTTGACAAAGTAAACCACAACCTACTTCTTGGTAAGCTAGAAAAAAGTAGGATAGATAGCAGCACCATCAGATGGATTTGTAACTGGCTGACAAACCATACTCAACGAGTACGCCTTAATGGTATTACATCTACATGGAAGGAAGGAAGCCGTGGAGTACCATAAAGTTCCATCTTTGGCCCAGTACTCTTCAATATCTTCATAAATGACTTAGATGAGGGAATAGAATTTACCAAATTTGTGGATGATACTAAGATGACAGGAATAGCCAACACCTAGATGATAGGCTTAAGATCCAAATGGATCTTGACAGACCTGAACACTGGGCCCTATCTAACAAAATGAAATTCAATGTAGAGAAAAGTAAAGTCTTACACTTAGGCAAGAAAAACCAAAAGTACACATATAGACTGGATGAAACCAGGCTTAATAGCAGTAACTGAAAGGGATTTTGGAATCTTAGTAGACAACCAATTAAATATTGTGCAGCAGCAGCCACAAAAGCCAATTCAATCCTAAATTGCATTTATAGAAGGATACAATCAAGATCAAGTAGAGTACTAATACCACTCTATAAAGCCTTAGTAAGACCACACCTAGAATACTGCATCCAGTTTTGGTCACCACACTATAAAAAAGATGTTGAGACTCTAGAACAGGGGTGTCAAACTCAAGGCCCATGGCCTGGATGTGGTCAGAACCAGCCTGTGTGGCCATTCTGGAAATTAAGGGGCTGGCCCATATCGCTTCAGTCCAGTTCACCCCTTCCCGGCATGAGCGTATGTGCGTAGGAGAAGGCAGGCCAGCATTGTCTCAGCCCAGCCCAGCCCAGCCCAGCATGAATGCCACTAAATTGAAGATAATTGTCTCTGGCCTTTCAGGTGTGCATGCAGAGGTGGGCTGAAGCCAGTTCACACTGGTTCGGGTGAACCAGATGTTAATTTTCTGGGCAGTTCTGAGAACTAGCAATCAGTTGGGAAGCTGGAGCACCCAGCCAGTGTATTCGCTGCCTCCCAGCTGATCAGAGTGGCAGAGTTGCTAATGCTGCCTCCCAGCTGATTGGCTGGGTCTTCTTTTGTTGCTCTGCACAGGAGAACAGAGCTGGAAAGCAAGTTGGTGTGGTGGAGTGGGGTGGAAATGAGGATTTGGCATTATGAATGCTCATAAGTAAGAACTAGTAAAAGAAGAATGGAAAATTCCCTATCTGTAGATCAGCGTTTTTCAATCTTGGCAAGTTTAAGATGGGCGAACTTCATGCTGCCTAGGGAATTCTGGGAATTGAAGTTCATGCACCTTAAAGTTTCCAAAGTTGAGAATCAACTGAAGTTGATTTTCCATTCCTGTTTTATTTAGAGTTTGGGCAATTAAATAAATCAGTTGTGGTTTCCTTAACAAATAGTGATTAAAGTGATATGAACCATTACTGGACTTTTTGTGAGAAAAAATTAAAAGTGGATCTGGGCTTTGATGATTAGATATGGGATTATGGAAATAATGTAGACAAATATTAATCTTAGAGTAAGAGTTTGATATATTTTTTACTTATATCTGTACCAGGCTTCAAATTTTTTAAAAACTGGTTCTCTGCCCTAATGACTGGCTGGGTGGGCATGACTGCATGGGCATGGCTGGGTGATCATATGACTGGGCATGGCCAACTTGATGTCACTTACATTGAGGGATGCTTCACCTCTTCTGCCATCTCATGACTGTGGGGATGCTGCAACGGTCGTAAATGTGAAAACGGTCATAAATCACTTTTTTCAGTGTCATTGTAACTTTGAATGGTCACTAAATTAACTGTTGTAAGTCAAGGATTACCTGTACAAAAAACTTCTTTGCTTGCAAAAAGCTGCCTTACCAGTCAGAGCTACCAGTCATTAGATTAGAAATGGGGGAATCCACACTGAAGATCAATGACAGTCACAGCCATCATGGAAACCTAAACCATTCTGTCTGAATACCTTCCTTTTCCTCAGCAAAATCTACAACCTGGAGTTACAAATCAGGAGCACACTGAGGAATTAAAATAGTTAAAATATAAGAATAACTATCAGCAGCCAATTTACTCTTGCTCATAAAGTGAAACACTTTAGCAGCGAGGTGCTAAAGCTCTCCAGAAAGTGGGTGGGCATATTTGGGCTACAAAATGCTGAGCCAAAGAGACAAATTAACATCCTGAGTGAGGGCTAATCCCATTCTACCTTTGTTCAGACCTTGCTGCTGAATTTTTGCCTATGAATATAGCTATCTATCTCTTTGTCTCTTAAGTACTGACATCTTCTGTGGGCTATTAAGGAAGGTGGGGGCTACTTTCTCCCTCTAAGAAAACATGTTTCTCCATTTCTCATACATGGAAATATATTCTTCCTTTTTAATATTTCTCAAAATATTTCATTCTTCTAGGAGAGGGGTGGATGCTAACTTTCTGCAATTGGTATCATGTTACTATGCTATATTACCATAAGAGAAAACTAAAACAAATTGGAAGGAGGATCCACATTATCAGTGAGCAATCATGTGGCTTGGCACTCTGAAGCAATGCAAGAGACTCTTGTCCCAAAGGTGCTTTTGCAAGAGGCAACTGGACCTTCTGGAAACCAAGAAAGTCCAGTTGCCTCTTGAAAAATGCACCTTTTGGGACAACCATGACCTGGATGATTGAAGAATCCCCATAGACAAGAGACTCCTGTGCTCAGTGAATTAAGAAAGCATCCAGGAGAAGCAATCATTAGATCCATTTGCACCACTTTGTCAGGGTTCCAGCTAATGCCCCAATGTAATCAAAACTCCAAAACGAGCATTGTCCTTAGAATGAGATTTTATTGAAGACATCATACTGGCATGTCTGGAGAAAACCCGAATCTAAATTCCCATGTTTTCTCCACCCAACGTAAAGTCAAAATTCCTTCCCTCAAACCATCACATATACACACTACTCCAATCCACTCTGGATGGCACCCAAAGTTCATCTCCAATGCCAGACCCTCCAGGTGCAGGCGAGATGGCCTTGCTTCTCACAGGAAAGAATGTGCTAGAGATAAACTCCCCCAAGTGAGTATCTACTTCTAACTCCCAAGCTTCAAAGACATGTCATTGTGGCAAGACTAAAAGAACTACCATAATACTCCTACATTAACTGACAAAAATTTTTTTATATACATCCAAACTCCTTTTAGGCACTAAAAAAACTCATCTCATCCAAAAGCTTACTCATTCAATACAATGAGCAACTTCCCCTCACCCTCACTTGCGACGCGTCACCATTCGGAGTGGGGGCCGTCCTAAGCCATCGTTTTCCAAATGGCAGAGAAGCCCCAATAGTGTTCTTCTCCTGGACAATGTCCCCAGCTGAAAGGAACTGGACAAAGAAGCGCTGGCAGTTGTAGCAGGTATTAAAAGATTCCACGAATACCTCTACAGCAGAAAATTCCTCCTAATAACAGACCATGAACCACTCCTGGCCATAATCGCAGGCAATCACCCCACACCGCAAGTACTCTCACCCCGAATGACTAAATGGACTGAATTCCTAGCATCATACAATTATACCCTAATTCACAAACCGGGGTCAGAAATAACTCGTGCGGACGCTCTCAGCAGATGCCCACTTAGCACAAGAATACAAGACCCAGCACCCACATCACAAGTCTTCATGATCGAGTGCCTACCGGACAGCCCTTTAACACCAACAGACATCGCAAAAGAAACCAGAGCAGACAAAACACAGCAGACAAAACACTATCAACAATCCACAGGGTCTGCCAGGGTTGGCCGGACAAATCGCAAAGCGCCAAGTTTAAAAAAAAAATTTCCAGCAGCATGAAATCTCAACTCAACGTGGCTGCCTGCTCTAGGGAACAGAGTCATTATACCCCAGAGCCTACAACACCAAATAAAAAACATCTTACATGACAGACACCCGGGCATCATAAGAATGAAGGCGCTTGCAAGAAGCTATGTAGGGTGGCCTGATATAGACAGCGATATCGAGCACTGGGTGAAGCTCTGCCAGCCATGCCAAGCATCACGACCAGCGCCACCAGCAGTACCCCCCCCCCCCGCAAAATGGGAGAACCCCAGAAAACCTTGGTCCTGACTAGATTTCGCTGGACCAATACAAGGCCACATGCTCTTTGTCATCACAGATGCATACTCAAAGTGGGTAGAGGTCCAAAAGATGACCACCACCACATCAGATGCAGTCATCGTCATTTAAAACAGACTTTTTGCAAAACATGGGTTGCCAGATGTCCTAGTCTCTGACAACGGGCCGCAATTCATGGCGACCCAATTTGAAGACCACCTGGCAAGCCTGGGCATCAGACATGTCCTGTCATCTCCCTACCACCCTTCAGGGAACGGGGCTGCAGAACGTTCGGTCTGCACCACAAAAGAAGCACTAAAAAAAATGGGCCCCAGAAATTTACAAGACAAAATAAATAAATTCCTGCTGACCCAACACACCGTACCAGCAACAGCCACAGATAGGAGCCCAGCGGAACTACTAATGGGCCGAAGACTTCGCATAGGGTTTGACAGGCTATATCCTGACCAACTGGACAATGACAACCAAGTGCCAAACAACTCAACCAGAAACTTCCAAGTAGGAGACCCAGGATTCGCCAAAAATCACACAGGCAACCCTCACTGGCTCCCAGGCACCATAACCAAAATAACAAGCCCAAGGTCATATGTCCTCACCCTCCAAGATGGCAGGGAGTAGCGGAGGTACATTGACCAACTCCGACACAGACTCCAGAACGACAACACCAACCAAGGGGGTAAGGAGGGCCCAACAGAAAACAAAAAGCAAGCGGCAAGCCCCGGAGCGGACTCAATGGAGCAAGAAACGACCGACGAGGATGATGAAATACAAACACCAAATGTCCTACCTGGGGCCATCCCAAGAGGGCCGTAGACACCGCCACCACCACCTCAGAGGCCCATCAGCCGCCAGAGAGACAGGACCTGGAGAACAATCCAGAGGCAACCGCTCCCGGCGAAAACGCAGAAAGAATAAGGCTGGGCATGCACAGATCCGAAAGGGAGCATAAGCGGCCAGCCTATCTAAATGACTACGCCTGCCAGATCTCACAGACAGACTGTTGGCGCCAGCTGAGAGGGGAGGGGTGCTGTGTTCGCACATGCGCAGAACTCCTCTATGACCTAATGCTTCTAACGCGGGAAAACACCTTTATTTAATTGGCTGTCAGGCAGGCAACCTTGCCATATAAAAGTCTCTGCCTGCCTGCAGCATGTTGCTAGTTGATCAGAGCTTTAATAAACATTGTTGCAGTTCATTGTTGATCTGTGTCTTCCTTTAAAACCCACAATATAACAACAGTGTTTGCCAATTTCTAGCTTCAGGGGCTTGATAATTAATGTGGCTGGTACACCCCATATTAGCAACCCATCTACTTGCTTGAACTGGATGGGGGAAGCTAATGGCATGGTGAATATCCCCAACTCCTGCATAGTGGCCAGGTTTATCAGGCACCTATTGTATCTGGTGTCTATGAGGGATTTATGTCCTTTTGGGCTCTCGTTTTGGGGATGAGGAGATGGGCCTTGATTATGAAAGCGGGGGTGGTTGCACTCACCATAGGGTCTTCCTCACTGTCACCTGTTCTTGCTTCCAATTTGATCACCAGAGGCCCCGCTCCTCCTGGCAGTGGGGTTAGGGACTCCATAGCTTGCCTGGTGAACTTACCCCCTTTGGGTTGTTTCCATAAGGTCCTTTTTGGTTTTTGGATGGCCAATATCTGTGGTTGCAGGACCAGTGCAGGGGCCAAGCAATCTGAACCTCTGTAGCCCATTTGCCCAAGTGGAAGCACTTTGTTAGGTGTGTGGCTGCTGGTTTTGTGGCAACTGTGGGCTTGGCAGGAGTGCGCCCCCCCCCCATTGCCCTTTTACCAGCTTGGCCAGCAGTGGTTTCCAGTGGAGATGGATTTCTAGGTGGAGGGTCACCACCATGTGGTACCAGTCTTGGAGGCAGTCTGGTATCCCTCGGATCCCACAAGCTTTTCAAAGGTCTGGGTCCAGGCCGTCCTTGAAATATTGGACTAGGAGGTATTCTGGCCAGTCTCTGAACTTCCCGGGGATCTGACGGAACTCCCAAATATATTCCTTCAGGTATCTTCCCCTTTGCTTGAGCTCGGCTTCAGCTTCCTCTCGTTGGATTGTGTCTTTGAACATTGCCCACAGTGCTTGCACAAACTCATCTAGGTCATCCATCTCAGGGGCAGCTTGGTTGTGCAATTCAGTGACCCACTTGGCCTCTTCACCTTCATTCACGCTGTCAGCAATGGTGGATGTCATTGCTCACTCTGTTGTGTAGCAGTGACCAAAGGCATCAAAATGGACCCAGTCTACAGATAGAAAGTCTGGGTGTACTGCCAAAAACCATTAAGGTTTACAATATAACAAGCTCAACTCAGAGGCAGTTTCAGAAAACACTTACTTAAAGCAAGAGGGCAATTAAGATAAAGATTAGGCTAGAAATACAGGCATACACAATGTTTCCTTCCTGCCTCCCTTGCAGGATTAGCCCTGTAAAGTGGGAAAAGATGTCTTCCAGCAACTGGTTCTGAGAATTGCTCAGAAAATTAACTTCCGGTTTCAGAGAACCATTGTGAACCAGTAGCAGCCCACCTCTGATCCGTACTGAAGAAAGTTGGAAGTCATTCTTTTTCAGTTTTCCTTCTTTTCCTCTTTCTTTCTTACACTTTCACTCTTTTTCTTTCCCGAGCCTTTTCTTTTTTAAAATCTGGTTTTTACTTGTTTATCCCTTACCTTTATATTTTTGATGTATGAAGGATCAAATACTCATCATTATAATTCTACATTCTTTATTTACAGAAACCATATCAAAATTTACAATGAAATCCACTGGGAGCCATCTCATATAAGGCAGGCTCTGAGTCCCTCTAACCAAAAAGCTTATTTATCAATAGAAGAGAATATTTGTAGCTCACAGTTGAACTGTGGGGTCCTTGGTGCTCTATGAACTTGGTGGTTTTCTTGCAGATGTTTCATTACCAAACTAGGTAACATCATCAGTACTAGAAGGGAGTGGAGTTTGCTCTTATTTTCATATACTAGTGGATTACCCTGTCAGTGTTGATCAGTTGCTTCACAAACAGTGTTTTGATTGGTGCCGGGTCTCTACAGCCTCAGGTAGAGAAGGGCTATTCTGCACCATTCCCTCAAATGTTCTTTAAAATGCAGTTTCCCAGCATTCCTTTAGGAACCTCCAACATGCAAACTGAGGTTACTCATTCTAAAATGAATCCTCTTTACCTGGAGCTTCAAAATATGCAATTTGCAAGGAGGCAATCTACATTTAATGTACATCTGACTTTGGGGATATTTTTTCATAACCAAACAAAAGTGTATTTTCTGTGCAGTTCAAAGCCCTTGCTCACTGGAGCTGGATGTCACAAAGCAATGCCCACATTTTGTAATTAACCCCTGCACCCTATTTTGACTGGTGTGCTGCAGGAGGCTGAGTGCTCATGCCCCCCTGGCCACACCCACCCACCCACGCCCACCCACCCATGCCCACCCAGCTGGTCATCAGGGCAGAGAACCAGTTGTTAAATTATTTGAAGCCCACCACTGTATGCATGTGTGTGCACAAGTGGGGCAGAGGTGTCTGGTAGCAGTGGCTCTACACCTGGTTATCCCAGAAGTAACTGTGGTGGCAGCAGGCAAAGTAAGGGGAGAGGCATATGATGCGGACAATTGGCTGCACCTGCTTGATCCCATGTGGCTGGGATGGGGCAGGCACTGCCTGGTGCATCCAGAAGGCCAGACCATGTGCCTCCACCCCTGCGCCTATGCCTTGTTACTGCAGCCACAGTGGGCCAAAACAAGATGAGGCAGGGGGTGGGGCATCTCCATCCCATCTGTTTTGCTTGTGTTTGGAGAGCAGTTCACCATTGGTCACATCTTGGCCCCCTCACGGGTCTTGCCCTTGGGCTGTGCATGAAGCATGTTCCTCTCATATGCCCAACATACTTTGGCACTGCTGTGGGCTACTGCCACCACTGAGACCACCAGCAGCTTGTGCAGGTCAATTAGGCCACTGCTGTCACCCCCCAGAGCACCAGGCCCACCCAGCACAAAGGAGGTGAAATGGCCAGCTAGAAAGTAAAGGTAGTAGAGCATGCCCAGGCCCAGCAGGCAAAAAGTCAGCCACCTTGAGCAGGGAAAGCTGGATCCCCATGGCCGCCCAGGCCCAGCCGGGATCATGTGCCTTCCCCCATCTCTCCTTGGCCTGGGCAGCCATGATGCCAATGGGGATTGACTTTTCTCACTTGCAGTGGCTGTCTTATGCCTGCTGGACCTGACCGTGCTCCATCACCTCTACTCAGTCTTTCTAGCTGGCCACTTCGCCTCGATGCTGGGTGGGTTTGCTGAGCAGTGCTGGAATTGCCACTCAGGATCTGTCAGGGATAGAGATGCGCCCCCTTCATCAGGGCTGTTCAGCAGGGAGAGCTGAGCATGTCCAGGTGCTGATTGTTACCTTTAAAGCCCTTCATGGTTTGAGACCAGGTTATCTGAAGGACTGTCTCTTGCTGATCACATCCACTCGACCCACTAGAGCGGGGAGGCAAGGAATGTGGTGGATCCCATCCCCTAAGGAAATGCATCTTGCAGGATCCAGAAGTAGGGCCTTCTCTGTGGCCCACCTTCCACCTCCCACCTTCTGGAATATCATCCCTCCAAAAATTAGACCAGCCCCCACTCTGACACTCTTTCAGAAGGCCCTGAAAACCTGGTTCTGCCAGTGGGCCTGAGCAGGATGGAGCCCATTAAACAGCTGATATGAGTGTGTGGTGTTGTCAGGGTGGGGGGTTATTATTTTATTATTTTTATTTTTTATTATTTTATTTTTTATATATTGTATTTTTATTTCCTGTAAGCCACTTTGAGTTGCCGTGAGCAAGTATGCAGCAGTATAAAATTTCCAAATAAATAAATTAATTTCTGCACTGGGATAATTACTCCAGGTTTAACATATTTCCAGCAGAAGTCATGGCGAACAAATATTGTACAACACTCATTGGCAATCTTGGTGATGGTACAGTCAGAAACTGACATCTACTGACCCCCTTATTGGCTAGTTGATTACAATTTTAGTCTACAACTCCTAGAATTCTTCAGCATCATGAGTATTCTGTAGACTGGAGGGCACTGGGTCAGATAAAACTGGTATAAGTCATTTGTCAGATGTCATTTCTCTACCTATCCACATGTTCTCTCTTTTTCCCTGAACTAAATCCTTAATGATTTGTAAGGATACATACAAGTTTAGATGTACAACTGTATCCACCATGGCAGAAGTAATAAATTGTATTATTCTGTTGCTGGTCATGTTCAAGCAGAGAGATTTTCATGTCTTTGTCAAAGATACTTTAAGTATATTTCCTACATTAGCAGTTATAGGAATTTTGGCAGCAAGAGCTTTTTTTAGGTAGTAAAAATTGACTTTATAAAGAAATTTAGAATTGATCTTGGGAATAGTATGAGAAAGCTATTAAAGTGGGACTGTCAGAAAAGCTTAGTGGGTCCTAAAAAAAAGGAGAATGTAAGAAAGAAACTCAAAATAATTGCACATTTTGTTTGATATAAAACAGGATAAAGAGAAACTTGGACATACTTTCAAGATTCTGTTATTCTACCTTATTACAACAAAGATAATTTCTGGAATCCCTGCCATGTTTATTTCTTGACTTGGCATACTTTGAAGAGCTGACAAAATTATGTTGTCACAATCTTGAAATTTTTGGCCTCATGTAAATTTGTTCTAAAGATGAGATTCTTGAGCCAGGACAAATAATAGAATCATAATGTTGTATAACCTTTTAGTATCTGGAGAGGAAGTGAAGGCCACTACAGGGAGCAGAATAATGTGATAGTGATTGTTCTGGAATGAATTCAAGAGAGTTGTAGGCAATATGGGAGATCAATCTGTTTTGTTTGCATACACAATCAAAGTCAAAATTTCAGTTCATGACATTCTGTTTTATAATGTTATATAGTAATGGGCAAGATGGTATCCACATGCAAAGGCAGCTAAACTTTATCATAACAAGGGAGAACATTTCTACTTTGAAGCCCACAGGTGGGCAGCAATGAGATTTATAGCACCATTTTTTTACTTCCGGTGTCATTACCTCAACTCTATCTCTGGAGAGCCTACCTCCTAGACAGCTGCTTCATTTTAGCAAATAAAACAGAAAGTGCTAAATATAGACATACAAAATGGTATTATTTTAAATTTTATTCCCTAAGTGTTTTCTTAAAAGCCGTGTGCCCTTTTGTGTTTAGAGGAAAGGATTACGGCTCCTGTCCCCCAAATTGATGATAGTTCTTGCTTGTATCAGTCATGTAGTTGAGAATATATTATAGTTCCCCATATTTTTAATAATCAGTATGTGTGGCTTCATGTTTCTTCAATTACAAATAAAACACAATTTTTAAACTGTAGTTAACAGGGCAACTACAGTAATCTTGACTTACAACCACAATTCAGCTCAAAATTTATGTTCCTAAGTGGAACATATGTGAGTTTTTCCCCTTTACAACTTTTTTTGTCACAGTCAGTGATGGGATGCTGCCTGGTCACACTGGTTCCAGCGAACTGGTAGTGGCAATGAGCATTTGGCCCCGCTCCCCCGCCCCTGCCCTATCCTGTTCTATATCCCCTTCTTTTTAGCTCAGCTGAATCATCTGACACAGCTGTTTTCTGCGCCTTCTCAGCCTTCTTACTTACTCAGGCTACCTCAAGTAAGCTCAATAGCTGCAGTTTTGAAGCTGTGCGGCAGTGTGGTTGGCGAAGCGTGCACTCACCGAACCGGTAGTAAAACCGGTTGCATCCCACCACTGGTCAGTTATTAAGTGAATCACTGTAATTGTTAAGTTACAGTAATTGTTAAGTTAATAACATGGTTGTTAAGTGAGTCTGGCTTCCCCACTGACTTAGTTTGCAGAAGGTCGCAAAAGTTGATCATATGACTCCAGGACACTGCAACCATCATAAATATGAACCAGTTGCAAAGCATATGACCAAAGGGATGCTGCAACAGTCATAAATGTTAAAAATGGTCATGTCACTTTTTTCAGTGTTGTTGTAACTTTGAATGGTTGCTAAATGGAGTGTTGTAAGTCAAGACTACCTGTATTTCCTGGGATGCACACAATGTAATTTCAGTAATGTGTTCTATCCCCGATTGACCAGACCCAGCAAGAAAGACACGGAGGCGATGGTCTGGTTATCTGCTTTAATTCCGGC